>VWZF01002697.1:265863-445745 GCA_013396755.1 Sclerurus mexicanus
CCTCTCTCTCCCTCCGGGGGTGGCAGGTCACCAGGTCGGCGACAGTGATGTCGGTGACGAGAACAGCAGAAGGAGATCTATCTCTGAAGTACAGGAACACAGGCGTGCTCTCTCTCCTCTCCCTGACAGCTCCCGGAGTGTCCACGGATGAAAGCGGTTGAGTCAGGGATGAGATGGGAGAGTCTCAGTTATCCAGTGATGCTGGACACCGTTGTGCCTCTGTCTCACTCACCCACCGATTGCTGCAGCTCCTGACCTGCGCAGGAAAGTGCAGAAACCCCGGCCACTTCCCCCCTCGGAGCCGAGCCATTCTCCCTCCCCCTCCCGGCCTGGGGAGAGACCAGAACAAAAGGCCCTAGCTAAGCGATTAACATCAGGATATGAATATTCATTTCGCCCTTTGTTAACCATTTTACAGACTAAGGCATGGCCTCCAAGCTTTTAGGAAAGAATTCCAGCGAGTATTGAAACTATAACATGCTTTTGCAAAGGTAGTCTTACAAGAGCCAACTATTCTCCATCTCACTTTTGATAATTCCTGGATTTATCTATGGAGTGTGTAGCAGAGTCAGCAAGATTTCTGTGCAAGTGCCCTGGTCTTTGTGCATACTCTTTCCTGATCAGGAGAGTGACCATCAAGTTTCCCCTTTTCTTTTCCACTCTTCATCTTCTCTTTTTTCCCTTCTTTTTCTCTTCTCTTCCTGCCCCCTTTTCTCTTCTTCTCTTCCTCCCCTGTTTCCTTTTGCTTTTCGCTCTGTTCTTCAGTCTTCTTTCCCCCCAGTCTGAAAGTCTCTTTCATTACTTTTGGACTGACTTCCTTACATTGACTCTCAAAATACTGCTTCTTGGCAGGAGTTTATTTTATTGCTATGAAACACCAAAGTAAGGGAAATATCTTACAAGGAAAATGTGTTCAGCCATTCCTCTTCTTTGCATGTTGCATGTGTCTGCAATATTGCAAGCATTTCTGTACAATAAGTTCTTTTATGCTTTTAAGAGTGGACCACATGTAGTTCTGTGTTGTGTGCTGAAGTCTTAGCAGATACCAGGCTTTGTGGCTGCTTTTTTTCTGTTCGTAATACCTGATGGTGTCATCTGGAAGTGCTACAGAGGAAGTTAAATTGGTTTTTAGAGTCTCTGCTTGCATATACTTTTTTAATTACTTATTCTCAGTTGTATCTAACTTGGGATTTGACTTATTGAGAGAATGGCAAGTGTGCATTGAAGTCACTGTTCAGTATTAGTTGCTTTTTTGAAAATGTAAATGAAGCAGAAAACCTTCTTCTAAACAATTCTTTAAATTAACTTTGTATTGATGATTAAGAAGTTGGCAGATATTCCTCCCATTTCTTTATCTTCAGTCTATTTTGTGTTTGTCTTGTATTTCTGTTGCATCCACAATATCTTTTGTGACTCTTGAAGGAGGGAGGGGGAGGGAGTGGAAAGAGGAGAATTTGTGAATTTAAAAGCTGTCCTCAGGGTACTTACTTTCAGAGCATTGAAAGTTATGAGGTGTTGCTACTTAAATCCGTGTTTCTGGAGCTACAGATACAGCTTATAGATACATACAGTATATGGAGAGAAAGTGCAATGAGTATGCATCTTAATGAAGATTAGAAATTTCTTTGGAAGTAAATGTTCAGGCAGAGGAATGGTGGCAAGTATAACGTAAGAAATGGAGACTGGGGATTCCACTGAGCGAATCTAAATGAAGATAGGAGCAGAGATGCAAGAATTAACTGCATTTTCTAGTACAGTAGAGATATTTTCAGAATTTCATGCTGGAAGGTGGCTTACAGGGGCTTACAGCATGACCGAACAGCCTAAGGCATACAAAATGCAGGGGAAAAAAACCTAAATGGATGATGTTGGGAAGACCTAAAATTACCCAAGCAGTGTTTTCCTCTTGCTCCTGTATTCCTTATCACACATCTGGATTTCTTAAGGAGGTACAGCAGTTGAAAGTAGAATAGAGTAGCAGAGGAAGTATCAAAGTGGACTTCTGGTATCTTCTCTGCTTAGCCTAAATACACTGTTTTTCTGATCTACAGTGCTGTTTGGAGTTTCACAAGCTGACTAGCCTGTAGTGCCAGAAGTTAACAACGATGTATCCTGTGCTTCAGTGAAGGTTAAGACCTCCAGTTTGGAAAACGTTAGGGTAACTGGAAATACTGAAAAAGTAGGTTGTCACACACAACATCAGGGAGAAAAATACATGGGTAGAGGTCATAGCTTTCTTAGCCTATTACAACTCTTAATGCTAATTTACATATAACCCTGGGCAATCCAGGGCATAGCCTAAAAGGAACAATAAATGTAAAACTAGTGACCTCTGTTTTTGTTCTCACCATTTTTCTTTCTTTGTTGTCTAGGATCATGGTTCCTCCTAATGGAAAGAGCTATCATCATATCATTGCTGTTTTTAGTCATTATTTTATGTGTGGCTCAGTTCAGTGTTGTTGGTAAGTATTGACTCTTTAATTCTTTGCAGTTATTGATTTGTCCTGAAATCACTTGCATGCATAAAAGGCATCTGTGTAAAATGAAAGGTGGTGCTTACCTCTAAAAGATGTGTGGTGGAATCAATGCAGATAATACTCAGGGAGGTGGTGTGTGTTTAGTTCTGAGTAGTGGGGTCTGGGCCACGCTGCTCATTTGCTTGGAGGCCAGGGGTTGCTTTCTGGGCTCTGTGTTTAGAGTTAGTTTGGCAGGTGGGGTTGTTTCTGCTGCCAGTACTGTATCATTTGCAAAATGATGTGGTTTTTTGCAGGTATGTAATTTTTATGCGGTATAATTGATAATGGGTGCTACTGTTGATCAGAACAAGGAAATTCTTGGTTCGCCATGAAATTACTGAATAGTTAGAAACAAAAATATTTTATGGTCATAAAATCCGTATTGGGGAAGGATGGTGCTCTCTTCTTAATGCAGAATTGTTCATTAGTCTTCTAGCACTGGCTGTGTTATAATTTGACATTGATGTCAGTGATTTTTTCACGTGTTTTTAGAGGCAGTACATTAATTCTCCAGTGTCAGACATCCTTGAATGTTCCTTATAGAACGGTGTCCAGCTTCTGTGTAATGTAGAGTGTGTTTTGTCCTGGTCTTTCAGATGGTTCCCTGTGGTGCAATTTTTATCAGTCTTTGAGGTTTTTCAGGCTTTCTCAATTTGTAGACTTCTAAAAAACTCCCAGACATGTCTACTAGGAGTCCAGTCATAAGAAATTGAAAGAAATGGCACTCAGAGTCATTTGTAATAATCAGATGTGTATTCAGCCATCTATATATAATTTCCTTTATTCCTTTTTCATGAACCTCTGGAAGTTGTATGTGACTCTTCAAAGTTCCATCCATGGTCAGAGGTTGAAAAATAATACTTTTTTAAAAATTATTTTATTTCCGTAGTGTTGGTTTAATTTTTGTTTATAATGGTTTAGGAGTGTCTGATATGTTCAGGAGTTGTCATTGCCTTGTGTTCATAGCAGAACTTCAATGTTTTTAGGAAAGCAATAGTTTCATGGAGAAGCAGTGTCATTTTATAGGAGTAATTTGAGTGTGCTTGGGTGTTTTTGCACCTGGGCAATTTACTGAAAAGTCTTTGACCTCTGTGGGGCAAAGAGTTGTGCTATCTCTAACTTAATTGTTGGCATTTTTTTGTTTGTTTTGGTGATTTCTTTTTTCCTTTAATTTGTACCCTTTTAGTAAACATATGAATCCATCAATGGGACTGTATACCTTTAAATAGCTTGTTAGATTGGCTATGATTTTTCTGTGTAACACTTGTGAATGTATGTTTTCCTGGTTCTGTGGGTTGGGGAGATTGTGTTGATTTGTTTGAGGTGGGGTTTTTTTGGGATTTTTGTTTACAGGATTGGCCTTTGGGATTTAAGTTCCTGTGGGGACAGAGATGATAGGTCCGAGCTAACACAGAGTCACAAGGAAGAGAATGAAACTTTAAATTTCTAAATCGTTGTCAGTCACTCACCTGAGTAACAAATTCACTGTAACATTTAAACATCAGTAATGCATCTACCTGAATTAACCTGTACCATGTCCCAAAGTTACTTTGATAACATATCACCTCAGTTGTGTGGAGGGAGATGTTAAGAATTTGACTAGAACACCAATGCCAGGTTCCATCTTTCTGAGTAAGCTTTGTTAACCATATCAAGGAATGAAACCAAATTAAATCCTGGGAATGTATATAGTTTTAATTTTTAGGAGTTTGAGTTTCTTTGCTTAGGAACAGTTCTGATTGTTTTCTTCTCTGTCTCCCTTTTTTTTGTCTTTAAGCATTAAAATATGATGTTGAATCTCGGAGGAAAGTGTGCATTATAGTAGCAGTTGTCATCTTAGCAATTGTAGCTGGTGTAGGCACTGCTCTTTTTGTCCAAGGTAAGTGATTAAAATTGCATTCTTAATTTAAGGGAAAAAGAACGCAAAAGAATCTATTCCATACTGTAGTATGGAAGTTAGTACCTCCTACTAATTGCCATCTACTGACTTTTAAATTAAAAAAAAAAAAGCAAACTACATCAGGAACAACATTGGGGTTGTCAGACCCTGAAGTGATCATAGGAAGAGGCAGACTCTGAATGTATTTATATTTTCTACCCTACTGCCTTGGGTGAATATTAGGGACTAGAGTGACTTCTGGTGCTTCAGTGGGACTTTTTCTAAACCCTAGAAACTTGATGATACTAATGATTTATGTTTGTTGCTTTATTCCAATTAATGATTTCTGTTTTACTAATTTTCATATAAATTTTTGTAGATGGCTATACTGCACATAATCAAGCTGGTCTTGGCCTAATTGTAATACCTGCTGTGATTTTGATACCACTTCAGTACTACATGTTTGGAATTGGTGAGTATGTATTTATTCCCTAGCACAAGTATGGGAAAAAATTGAGCTCTCCCCTCTATAATCTACAAAATATTTTCATTCTTATAAATAGGTGCTACATTAGCATCCTGTGTTCCTGACATTTCTAGCGTCTCAAAATTTTTAGCCTGTTTGTCTGGCTGAGTTGCTTCAGGGAAAGAGTATGTTACCACTTGAACAGTGAGATTTCTGAGTGATTTCTCATCTGAGTGATTTCTGCTCTTCCTTCCTGGGTCTAGGGACTGAGTTGAATAACTAGGTCTCAGAATGTTTCATTTTTTTTCTACTTTCTGCTTTATTATTTTATTCATATATATGTAATTTTTAGGTGTGTGCATCTGTACAAGAGCCCTGACTTGCAGTGACTCATGAGTTTTGTTATGACACTGACTGAGAGTGTAGGAGAATCTGCTTTCTGGCTTTTATGTGTTATCTACCTTTTGTGTCTCTGTAATTAAACTTTAAAAACTAAACTTTTGTTTCTCTTTATTTTTTTTCCCAGTTTTTGACAGTCTACCTCAAGCAACACTGGCTCTGATAGGTTTGAAAATTCTTGGTTATATAATTGCTGTGGTTGGTTTTGCACTGTGTGTCTCAGGTAAGTAATCTGTTTTCTGTGAAAGTGTTTTTTTTACTTTTGTTTACACCTCATGTTTGTTTATTTCTAAACTAAAAAGCTACAAAAATGGCTCCACTACATGGAGTGTTAGCAAGTAACTTCTGTAAGTGTAGTTTAGGACTACTGTGTTAATACTCTTTTATCTGGTGAAAGAAGAATAGCCTCAAGGCAGTATTACATATGTCAGTTTCATGATTGCATTCGAAGAGCAGTTGCTTTATATAAACTAAAAAGGTAATTGTTTTAATTTTGCGTGTTAGTGCCTTAAAGGTCAGTGTTGAGTTCAGGTGACTATTATTGTTATAGGCCTAGGGTATTTAGGAACTAAACTAGAGTCATAATACTTTTCTAACTAATTAAACACCACACACAGTGATCTCCCTTATTGCTGCTTCTGACCCTCTCTTTGCCCCCTCCTTGCCTTTGCCTGCACCCAGCAGAGAACTCTACAACAGAGAAAAGGGTGAATTTAGGACTAGGCATCCTTGACAGTATAGTTAGTATCAGAACACATACTCATGTTCCTCGTAGGCACTTTATGCTCCTAGTTTATTGTTTTGTAGAGAAATTCTTCATTTTAGTAATTTATTTGATTGGGGATTTAAGACCTATTTTTTCTCAAAGTGGTTTTTGAAGATTTTTATAACCTGGGTGGAATGATAGACCTTTCAGTGGACTTGATTTGAGTTTTAGGCTTATTGTTTAGTATTTACTGAAGTATTTGTAAGGGGTATCTAAGTGTCGTAAGATGTAATAGTAAAATAAACTGATGGGAGATGTCTGGTAAAGCATTAATACTCTAGAGTAACACACAATGGAGGATGTTTTTACTATGCTCTCAAATGAAACGTTTCCCTAGTTAGTCAGTGACCTCTTCCCAGGTCCTACATGATCAATGTTACTGTATCTGTGGAAGTTCAGCTCAGTGACCCTTAAGTGTCAGTAGAAATTGCTCATCCTGGGTTGAGCTTGCAGATAGTTGTCATGCCTTCTAAGTCCCTGGAAATGAGGATCAGATAAACAAGGAGTTTTAGTAGAGAAGTATGGTTACTTTGCAGTAGCCTCTTCCTGTTCTGGTATCCCTGTAAACATGGAGCATTCCTGTCACCTGTGGTGGATTTGCCTCAGAACTACTCATGTATTCTGCACAATTCTTCCCTTTTTTACCCTGTTTTATCAGTCACAATATTCTATTCTGTAATCTAATGCAATTATAGTTCAAAACAATTGGCATTGAAGATATGAAGTTTAAACTTAAAATACAATTAATGAAAGAATGTTATCAATTGCAGTGAATGACAGTAGAATACCTAAACTAGTAGAATAGTACAGCAAAGCAGGATAAATCAGTAAATGCCTCTGTATCACTAAGGAATGAGTACAAAAAACCAAAGATGCAGAAGTAGTTCTGGGATAGCTTTGAAAGAGAAAAGAAATCACGTCTGTTTTTTTCAAGCTTATTTGTTTTAATAATCAGTTGTATGTGAAAATAAAAGTTTGTGCTTTTACTTGTGTCAGATGATAAAGTTGCTTTTATTGTGTTTTTAACAGCCTGTCCTCCATTACATGGGTCTGTTCTGATTGCTGGCTTAGCTATTATGCCTATTGCAAGTTTGCTTAGTCTGGCTTACGTGTTTATTATGGGTAAGTAGCACCTAGTATTCTGCTTTTTTTTTTTTTTAAAGTAGGCACAGTTTACTTGAGCATAAGGTGTGATTTTACAATTATGTAGTTTTAAAATTGCTGAAAAGTTTTTGTATATGTTGGCTTTGTTTCACAGAGCCTGTGGGTGATCTTGAGTGTAGAAATCTACAGTTGATCATCATAAACTGTTTTGAGATCAACACAGCCAGGTTTCTTAAGTAAGAGTGTTTCAGTTGTAGGAGGGATGTTGCTGTTTTAACTTCTGCATGTACTTAGTTGTGTAGCTGAAGCTTAGGATGAAGAGAGCAAAAGGATATCAGGGATTTCATAGAGTGGGCTGTGGGATGGTGTTGATGCGCTTATCAAAATACAAATGTAAAGAAGCAAAATCTGCCTACTGATTTGCATTGGTTATTGGTGAGTTAAAGTAAGAGCAGCTTGAATGCACGCCTTTCATTTGTAGTGAATCTGGGTTTTACTTATGCTTAATTTTAAAACCCAGGAGAAAAGAACGGCAAGGTGTTCCTTCAAAAACTAGTCTGTTCTGATCTCAAAAAGATAAGAGATTTAAAGATCTGTTCAATAACCAACAAACATAGCAATGCTGTGTGATTGGAATGGTGGCACAACACAGCATAACATGTGGTCTCCACAGCTTGGGTGGGAAATCAAAGTGACATTACTTGTGTCAAGCTGTGTGTGAAGTGTCTTAAAACAGCTTGTTAGCTTGGACTCAACAACTGTTGAGGGTACATTGCTTCCAGACTCTGCACTGAACCGTGGAGTCTTCCAGGTTTAGTGGGTACACACCGTGTGTGGGCATGGCCAGAAATAATAGACCCTGAGACAGGGAGGATTTCCGGTAAAGAAGAAATTGGGTAGATGAAGATGAGTCAAAAAATGTGACAGAGTTGAAGCAAACCTTTTAATAGAAACAATAAAAGTATTTTTTAACCGAGTTTTGTCTATTTGTATATAGGACTTCAATGCTGTGTGCTACTGGTCTGCCTAAATACTGCATTTGTGCTTTGATTATGCTGGCTGAAGAAGTCAAATGTGACTGCTGGGGTAGATTGTAGCACACCAAAATAAGCACAGTGAATAGTGTGTAATGTAATTTGTTTTTAGAGCTGAGTGCATGAACAAGACAAGTCACAGACTGTATACGATAAGATTATTCAGTTCCTAAACAGAGGAGTGCTTAGAGGCTTTACGAATTTGTAGATCATCAAATTGAGTAATTTTGGATAGGGGAAGCTTCAAATTTGTGTGTTGTTACTCTGTTGCAAGTTTTATCAGTAGATAATACATTGTCCCAGGTAGTAAGTGAAAGACTGAAAGGAAATGGCTTCAAATTGCACGAGGGGAAGTTTAGCTTGGATATTTGGAAAAATTTTTTCACTAAAAGAGTGGTCAAGCATTGGAACAGGCTGCCCAGGGGCATGATGAAATCACCATTACTGGAAATGTTCAAACACTGTCTAGTTGTGGCCCTTGGGGACATGGTTTAGTAGTGACAAGTAGCAGTGTTGGGTTAATGGTGGGGCTTGATGTTCTTGGAAATCCTTTCCAACCTTAACAACACTATGATTTTATGTTTTTGTTTGGTTGATCATGACATTTATTCATCTGCCTGGTCACTTTTGTGTAATTGTTTTAGGTTCCAGAATGAAAGATCATCCTCGTCCAGGGGTAAGCTTAAAATTAATAAATTTGGGGTGACTAGATGGCTCAGGGGATTGTAGTGAGATACTGAACCTTTCTTCACTAGTTCGAATT
Organism: Sclerurus mexicanus; assembly: GCA_013396755.1. Taxonomy (NCBI): domain Eukaryota; kingdom Metazoa; phylum Chordata; class Aves; order Passeriformes; family Furnariidae; genus Sclerurus; species Sclerurus mexicanus. The sequence goes on from VWZF01002697.1 coordinate 274,791, forward strand.
CAGACCAGGTTGGTAGCAAGCAAAAGTTCTGGCTGTGTAACAGATGTCTAATGTTGAGTGAGTTGGTCTTCATTGTCCCTATTGAGTGTGTCTGTAGTACTGTAATTGCCGTTCTTACCTGGCGGCTACTCTGACTTGTGCCCAAATGGAGTTTCCATTGCTGTCACTACAAGGTGGTGGATGTCAAGGGCATTCTTTTACAATGCACTCCTTAATCTGTATTTATAAAGACCTTTTGCTCACCTTCTTGAAAAACTTTTTCATTAAGGTGAGTGCAAAACATCCAGGTGGCTTGTAAGAAGGACTTAAGAGTTTTTTTCTGTGGTCTTAGACACCAAAACTGTGATATTCTCTCTAATTCTTGGCTATATAGATGGTATAGCCTTTACCTTTTTGCTGATTTTCCTATAATGCCCCTTTAATTTGAGGAGACCTTCTAAAAACAGAGTGTCTGTCTTTAGGTAACACAGAACAAATAAAACCCTGCATTTTTTTAAAGAAGGTTTTTCAGACAGGTGTTTTGAATTCTAGAGTAATCATTTCCAAAACAGTAATTTTCATAGACTTAGGCAGTACTTTTGAGTGATCCGTGAATGTGAACTGCCTGACTTCTGGTGTTTTGCAGAAGCAAGTAAAGAGGCATAACTGTAAAATAACAGTGAAATTTCCTTATAGCAGGGGAGCATGTCCAGTACTAGGTCATCCCATCTCTTGAGTGGCAGCCATTGTTTGAGACACATTTCCAGGTCTCCTGTCTACAGTCTGAGACCCAGCTGTTGGAAAAATGGTTTTCCAACAGTGGGACAGGAGGACAGTGGGACTGCAGTTAGGACAAGAGATTTTTTATAATTTTTTTTTCTTTTGCTTTTTCTCATCCATTTTCATTTTAAGGAGTAGTATTTCAGAGGATTAGTCTCACTTACAGAAGGACTATAAATGCACAGAGTTTAAAAAAAAACAAAAGCAGAAGAAAAAGAGTTTCAGAAAGGTAATTACGTTGTAAAAATGAGCAGAGAAGTGAATTAAGCATATGCTTCATTTAGCATGTGCTATTGCCTGTATCTAACATCCTCGTGTTTACTTGTAGACAGAAGTAAAAGGGCAAGAGGAGAATTTTTTTTTCTTGACTTAGTTCATGTTATAAATAAACTTTGAAATAGAAACCGGCATGCATAATAGAATCCTTTGATGAGGACTGTTCTCTTTGTGAGCAGTTCTCCTCACAAGGTAGTTTTACTTTGCTGCGAGGATTTGAGAAATAAACAAATAGCTACAGTAATGTAGTAGTGAACACCATGTTACTCTCTGAATCGGAGACAGGAACGAAAGCAAAAGAGACCTTAGAGGTCTCTTGAAAACCTCAGCCACTAAAATTACAGGGTTTTTTGGCTGCTGTTAATGGAGGATCAAATACAGAGGAATTCAGGTGGTAATTTGTGTCCATGAACACACAGGCCCTGTGGAAAATCTTAGTGGAAATGGAAGGGTGTTAATTTGTTGCTTGTTTCCACCAAGGGCTGTTCAGAATATATTGCAGTGCTTTGTGACAGTAGATAGGTGTGAAGAAATTCTGAAAATATACTTTGATTCTGTGTAATCTAAAGACTATGGAAAATTTAATGTTGGTGATGGGCTTCATTTTGACACTGGGGCAAACTTGCAAAAATATTCTTGAGGTTTTCTTGAGTCAGAGGCAGGAAAAGCTGTGCGTTTTGAAATCTGCCATCTTAACCAAGTGCTAGTTTTTAGCATCTCCATAGATTGCGTGTGTTGCTTCTGATGATTGTCTTCCAGACTAAACGCACAGCTGTCTTGTATTTCTTTTTGAGGAGATTCCACTTGATTGCTTGGCTACTAATTTTTTTTTCTTTCTAGTCCTGCTGCTTTGTTACTAACCATTGGTCAAATGGCACAAATAATCAGTTAGGTGTTAGAGCTTAAAAGTAATATCTGCATGCCTTCTGCTGCCACCTAGGGGTATTTCATCTGAGCAGACATTCACAATGTGGGAAAATAACCTGGAGAATGCAGCTATTGATTGATTTAAATTTTTTTCAGAACTCTAGTCATTAATTTGATTAACATTAAGCTTTCTTCGTTTTTGTAGAATCACTACTTACTGTATATGTCAATTAGAGTAATTTAACTGTGGCGAGCCAAAAATAAACATGAAGGCTTTTTATACATATATATATTTTTAAATGTTTTGCAGAAAGCTGTAGAAGAACCACTAAATGGTAGGTGATATTCAAGGCTTATGTTCTAATTAAGGGATTAGTTATGGAAAAAGGTGGAACAATAACTAGTTCCCAGTGCAACACCACTGAGATGGCAGATCAATATACGAACTTACATGGCTCTATGAGTCTGTAAGAGTTTGATCTGCCAAGAAAATTACGCCTGAAGCTCCAGACTCCCTGTTTTGTGCCACTTCCCTTGCTAGTCAGTGGCATTTTTTGGCTGTTCTAGGACAAATCTAGTATGTCAGGATATTGTATCCACCCTTTCTGCTTTGCAAAATGTCCAGCTTTTAAGAAAAAAAGGATGGGTTTTGATGCTAATTCTTCATAAGTATTTAGGTGAAATACTTCCAGTTATAGTAAAATCTATTCTTGCCACTGTATTCTTTCCATGTTTCTTTGGGTTGGGGAAACTGTCATGGTGTTGGGAAACTGATAGCACTTAAGGTGGGGGAAATTTACAGTGAGAAAGGGATGACTCTGAAATTCTTTTTTTTTTTCTTTTTTTTCCCTTTTTTTTTGCTATTATGTTCACTAATTAGCATGCTGAATAGTAGCAAGTTCTAATCTGAATTTTAGAATTAATATAAATTGTTTCTTGCTGTTTCACTCATTACTAATGCTTGGCTTTTAAAGATGCAAAAGGAGTGATGTTAGAATGATGGTAAGTCCAGATATATCTCCAGATATTAACTTAAATTAACATGTATTTGAGGATGTTTGCAGTTACCCAGTGTTAATATGAAATTTGGAGTACAGGTTTCAGGGCAGATGCTGTTCTTAATTCAAATTATATTTAATTGAAAAGAAAGAGAATTTTTATTCTATATTATACATCGGGTAGAAATGTATAATTTGTAAACAGTGAAAAGGATGAGTCAGTGAGAGAACTATTCAATAGTGTGTTTCTGATCAAATGTGGAAAGTCCAATAGCTTTATGCTTCCTTTATGCTCATATAGTATTCAAGATGCATGGACTGTTTCCTAGGTGGTGGGTTGTTCTGTTTGAGTTTTGGGGGATTTTATTGCTGTTCTTATTATTACTGAGCTTTCACTATGCATTTAATTGGTGATCTCCCATGGAAATTCACAAGAAAGTGGTTTAAAAGTAACTTTCTCTCCCTCCCCCCTCTTTCGGTGTTACTTGAATTCTCTGGGATTTGTTAGATTGTTTGTATTCCAGTCAGATTTTGCTCTATTGTTTTTCAGATCTCTTTCATTGAAGAAATTAAATTTTAGGTTAGATTCTAATGTTTGAAAATCAAACCGGTTTTATCAATTCTTTGCTATTCATAAGTTGTATTTCCTTTTCATGGGCATAGGATAAAAGAGCACTTGTTCATGCTATTGGTAGTTATGTTTCTTCCTGAAAACTGGGCAAGCTTGTCATGAGGTGCCACTAGACCCTTAGCCTAATACTCCTGCATTCAGTGACAACCTTTTGCTACTCAGGATAAAGAGTAAGGTCACTCAAATCTGCTAGTTAACTTGAAATATTTTTATATCATGCCACTTCTAAGAGACATGAGTTGACAATGTGACAATAAATGGAGTCAGGTTAGCCTTAACTGGGAAAAGGTATGTGAGTTGGTTTTAACAACACTTCCTTGCAAATACCATGTACTGTACTGTGTATGTTACATATGACTACTACATGGTTCATCCAAATATTTCATATAATTATTTTCTAAACCTATAACGATAGCAGCATTTCCACAGTACCAGTGACAACTGCATTGGTGTCTCCTCAATGCATTGATAAATGTATAGCAGTTAGTAGAGTCTGAATGAGGAGGAATGAAAGGTAGATCCTGCTCCAGAAGTGGCTACTTCTTCCCAAAGTTACTTGAGATCAGGAAATAGATATTTGCCAGTCTATTGTGTTCAAAAGAGACCAGAAGGGAGGTAAGGACGGGATCATTACAGTTAGTACATACTGCTGTAAAACAAGGTAGAGTTTTGCTTAGAGATCCAACTTTAAATAAGTTGACTGTTTCTTCTTGGGTTTCCTTTGGCTTATGAAAACCCATCTCTTCTTCTAGTGCTGAGGTAGAGCTTTCAAAAGCCCAGAAATTGCCAATTATCCATTTCATTTTTACTTTCAGGGTAAGACTAGAAGTCTGTCTGCTTTTTCTGTCTTGAAAGATAGCTCCTAAAAATTAACGGAAGGTTTTACAGATGGACGGCAAGTGGTCTGACTCGCAAACTGGAGGCAGTAACCTTTTGAGCTCTACCTGCCTTAACCTTCCCTTGAAAGTTCACACACACACTGAAGGGGGGATGAATCAGATGAAGCAACTAGCCAAAGTAAACTGGCATTAGGAGTAATGACAAGGTGGGTCAGACAGCTAAGACTTCGGTTTATTCCAGTTCATGAGTGAGAGAGCTCCAAGACAGTGTCCACTTTTCTGTTGTGGAGAGGCTAAAACATCACTTGCCGTCGCTAACACCCTTTTCCATTATTTTACTGTATGCTTATTTAAGTGTGCTTTCAAAGTTTGAAATTAAAAAAAAAGTATTTTTTTTAAGCTGTAACTTAGGTTACTTTTCTTCCCAAACAATTTTCTGTTGTCTTTCCTTTTAAATCCCCAGAACTGCAGAGCTATGTGATGCGTGAACAAAATGTACACTGTTGTTGATACACCGTGGCCTTGAAGATGCACTACTCAACGAGAAGAGATTCAGGAAACTAGTTGTTTTGCATGTGTGGCAAAAGTGCTTTTGATATAAATGAAGTAATTTTATAGTCACAGCAGCTGTAGCAAGGAACACGTGTGTTTGCCCACATGTGATCTTTATTTTCTTTTGTTATGGTATATATGGGATGGATGAGGGTGAGAATATAGAAAGCACTGTTTGCCCACTATGTGGTCTCCCTGCAGTAATCCTTAGTGGTATTATTTTCAAAAACTATCATTAGTCACTGCTTTGATACTGGGCCTGCTCAGCCCAGAGGTTGCAATACCATTTAGACTATTGTTTTCTGTATTTGTGTGCATGGGCAAAAGTATGGTCTTTGTGTGTGATACAAGCAGGAAGTAGGGATTTTACAAATCTTTTCTGACATTCAGCAAAACTTTTATAAAAAAAAGTAAAAAGTTTACACAAAGTTGTATAAGTACAAATTTTACTCCCAGCTCTGCTGAAGTTATTAACAGTTCTAATTCCACGAAACATTATTCCTCTCTCTGGACAGCAGCCATGTATGCTGTGGTGGCAGATATTTTTGTGCAGTGAGAGAGCTCTCTGTGCCTCCTCTGTATTCCTTGATGAGAAGCTGCTCAGCTGTTGGAACCTAATTCAGCACTGGAATTACAGAGCATAGCAGTTAGTAATTTTCATGCTGAATCTGGTTCTTGTGTGTGTGTTCATGTTGTGCAGTGTGTGGTACTGGAAGCAATTTCAGGCTTTTTTAACTCAATGAATTTGTAAAAGTTGTAGATGCTTCATAAAAATAGGAGTTATCCTATTGTATTTTTGACAGAGTTTTAAAATCTTGTTTTCTTGAATGGAAGAAAGCAACTATATAATTTCTCACCCAAGTTTATGTTGCTGCCATTACATCACAAATACATAAAACTGGAAGTAAGAAGGAGGAGCTGATGAGAAATGGGGAAGCTCAGTTTCTGTATATATATGTGGTGCAGTTAAAAATCAGTTTTTTAGGACTTGCACATTCCATGAGATTTTACCATGTTTTACAGATTTTTTGAGAGTTGTTCCAATATCGTTGGCTTCTCTTGGATTTTATGTATACTTTGTAGAAATCTTGACACTGTCTCCTGTTTGTACTACGGTATTGTACTTCAAAGATACACATGGTTTTCTCCTAACAATTTAAAGCTTGATTTGAAAAGCTGTTTTAAAGCATTAATGTAATAAAATCCATGTTTTTAAAGATTCTGAGTAATTTGGCACTTCTCAGAGATGAATGTTACAAACTAAGGTTCCATATCCATGTTGTGGGTGCATATTGCAGGGATTTGGGACTCTGCATTTTGAGCTCCAGGTCTCAATGCATACATTTGGCATTAAGAATTCAACAAAACAAAATTGTTGTACCTGATTCTACAACAGATACTGTTGTAACAGCCCTCTTTCTAATGCTGCAGGACTGAACCATTTAAAGCAGCCTGTGGTCCAGTCCTCAGTGGGATCAGTGGAACTGGCCACAGGGTAGAGGGTCATTCATGTGATAAAACATGGAAGAAGCGTGTATGGCATACACTCAACTGTCATACTTTGCTAGTGGGAGTGTTCATGTAAGATTTGAGCTCTTACATGTGATTCTTTTGAGCTCTTTCCATAATCTCAGCGATCTTTAGCTAAAGATGGGAGATGATTCTCCATTAACATAATAGTGCAAGAATTTATCTGATTAAGTACTGTGCAGTACTCCCTGCTTATAATTAGTGATTCCTTCTGGCAAGTTGAAAGTCTAGCACCTGAGGAATAAAAAAACCAAATCAACTGTCATCCTGTGTAGGTATTCTGCCTTATAAAAACTGTTATGTATGCTGTATGTTAACTTCTCTAAAGCAAACTTCAGCAGAACCAGTTTGTGTCACCGTGGGATTGAGCCAAGCTCAGAACATGAAGAGCTTGATCTGTGTATGGCTACAGAATCAGTTGCCCCAGAAATGGCAGAAACCCACCGTCCTGTTGTGTTAAGGGTTGGATTTCTTGTAGGTAGGAACTTAAAAGCAAGAGTTTAAAAAGTTGTTAACGCACCCAGCCCTTTTCCACCAGTAATTTAAAACCAAAGTTGTTTATAACTGTATGCTTTCATTTGTGTGTGTATATGTGTGTATATATAAATAGACATTTGAAATATCTATAATCTATAGTCTTTACCCAAGAAAATGTTTTTATTTATGAAACATTAAATGATTTTGTAAATATTGTGCTAATATACTTAAAAATAAAGTCATTTTAAGTTGTTTTTGTGGGAGATTTTATTGTTGCTAGTACATTGCACTTCTGTAGCTGCTTTCATAAATTCATAGTCATAGCTGCTCTTCTCCCTGCCTTTCTGTGACTTACTGGATATACAGGAATGTTCTCAGTGTTACAGAGGCTGCTGCAGATGGTTTTGGTTCCGTTTCTCCTTAAAAAGGTCTTCCAGTTGGTGAAGCAAATGTGTAGATTGCCCTGAAATAACTTCAGTTGCACTGACCAACATCAACCATCAGATGTTGTCACTGAAATACACTGGGAGGAAATACGAGTTGAGGACTAACAAGCTCCTGATGAAACTTGAAAAGCACAGCAGAGCAGTGCATAGTTCCAAGTTGTCTTTGTAGCTCTGGAGTCTTCCATCCTCTGTGAGAAGAGGATTTCCTGTGTTACTGCTGAAGCACTGCTGCATAAGGTCTGGATTTTCTGAAGTTACGTTTGGTGTATGACAGTGGAGAAAGGAGAGGAGGCCACAAGCCCTGACTGGTAGCATTTCCACCCTCTTCGGTGGAGCTGAGCTGATGGGAACAGTTGAAATTATTAGCAATTGCCTGCTTGTTCAAGGTGATTTGAACCATGGCTGTTGAACTTCTGTGACTTCCATAGCCACACACTTTTATCTCTAAAGGAGTCACGAACCACAGTTGGAGTGATGAAATCTCAAAGTTTTACAATTTTGCTGGGTGGGGGACCTAATTGCAGGGTGGACTGGAAGCTCAGAGTGACCCTGATTCTAAAGCTCAGGAAAACTGCCTGCTTGAATTACGAGGTGAGAAAAATGGTGCTAATCTAAATGTACATGGCTGGAGAATATCTCAACACAGTATCGTCAGGGATTCCTAATACCTACAGTCCAGATTGCTCCAGTCAGTTAAGCCAGGAAAACCAACACCAACCTCAAGTGTCCAGTCCAGAAGCTTTCTGAAAGAGCTTCAGTGCTTTATCAGAACTCTGTAATTTAATACTTACCACCAAGCTACCTGCCTAATAGTAGAAGTGGGCATCCTCTAGTGCCTTCACAGAAGAATTTATTTTTTTTTTTATCTCTACAGTAAATAATTAATTTGTGCTTGGTGCTCTGTGCCTGTGCCATATATACAGCCAGCACTATCTTGGACTACAGTACATCTTGTTTTCTGTATCCTTGAGGATTCTTGCAAAGCTTTCATGACAAGATAAGTTCATGAGCTAGCCTGTCTCTTGTTTCCTTGTTGGTTGCCTGCTGTGCCTGCTGCACAAGTCGGGCAGGTACATCATGGCCGTGTAGGTGTGCCCCAAACCCTGCACAGGGCACCTGCAGTGCCTGCACCACTGTCGCCATTATTAGGGTACAACAGGTAGGAAGATGGCCTTGAGGTACTTCTTGGTGCTGCTTCGAGCCCTCTTCTCACACTGCCTTTTTCACTCATTGGTGACACTCCTAACAGTGCAACATGGCAGGGAAAGGGGTCAGTGGCACTGACCACACCAGGTATTGAAACCACTCACCTGGACTGAAGCTGAGGGCACCGGGCTGATGCAGCCAAGAATATGCCCCAGCTGTTTGGGACTCCAGCTGGGAGCATTCAAAGCCACTTTTCTGTTTAATTTAGCAAGTCGTGTAGCCCCGATTGGAGCTGTAATCATGCGGACACCAGGAGCCCAGTACTCATTCCAGATTTTCTGTATGGTAACCACTAGCTACCCCAGTTTAAAGAGATAAAGAACTTTTTCTTTTGTACTGTGGTATAAAGATAAGTTATCAGATATCTGCACACACATTACGGGTATGTGTATATTACATACATTACACCGTATGTAATATACATATATATACTGTGAGTGCACCATAGTCTATGAACACAGGCAAGGGTAGCCTTATTTTGCAGCCAATGATGGTACATCAGCTTGGAAAACAAAGAAAGAGATGGTTAATCTTATCACTGCACATTGGATTCCCTTCAGTAGCTTGTAGGCTTTATTACTGGACTTGATTAAAAGCCCAACCCTTTTGTCCACTTGGCTAAAGTCTGAGAAGCTCCTACTGCACAGTCCTGAAAGGAAACCTTCAGTAGGAATCAAGAAAGCAAATGCAACAGCCCAAACATGTATTTTAAAGGCAAAAACTATGGTTTCCCCACAGGAGATCTTCTACTCAGAGCAAGCCATAAGCTTTGCTTGGCCATCATGGAAAGATGGAAAGCAGGTCCAAAACATCAGCTTCCAGCTGTCAGGGCCAGGGGTTTGCAGGTGAAGAGGCTTCAGCTGTTGCCACCACAGCAGTGGCAGACATGGTCTTGGTTTAGCCCCACTGGTGTGAGCCCAAGAAGGGATGCTTGAGTGGGATGCATGGAGTTGTGCAGTGCTGGCTCGCTTGGCAGCTGTTCTGCAAAGACTTGGGCATGGGAAAAGCATCTGTACCACCATCCCAGCTGCAGCTACTCCCCAATAGCTGTAAAAATTACACTGTGAAGAGCACGCAATTAGTCAGAACTGATAAATTAAAAGTCTGTCCATAGATTTAAAATGTACTTTATTTGAATCCAGTTCTACCTTATATTACTACAGCTACACTGTGTCTGCTAAGCTGCCAGGAAGTACATGGATATTTTGAACGTTTCTAGCAGAATGTGAATGCTGCAGAATAACAAGCTTTTCTAAGAGAAGTGAAAGCATCAAGTCTCAAAAGAAGGTGGACCAGCAGGTATTTGTAGAGATAGCAAGTGGAAACAAAGAAACACAGGGTTGGGGTTGGTCAGTAGCCAAAAACAACAAAAGGAAAGATTTCAGTGAATTTGCAAGGGTCAAAAACATGCATTAAGGCATAAAAGCTATGGCAAAAATATCCTATAATTTCTCCCAAATAAAAGAAAAAGTAACGATACCACAAATGTGACTGAAACCAAGAAGCTGAAGGTATTTATGGAAATCCCTATGCCCTGGGAGTTTGTAGGTGATATAACTCCATCCTGAAAAACACTGAGTTATCACATCAGTTCCTGATAGGTCCCACACCTCATCTTTGCACACAGGCACTATCAAGCTGGTGCTAGACTGGAGAAGTGGTTCAGATAAACCTTTTTATCTTTTAAATGGGACCTGTGAGTGGTTTTTTCCCCCTCCATGTTTCCTAGATAGGCTCATCACCATCGTGTGTCACTTTTTCTTAAATAGTTGTTTTCCAGCTAGCCTGTAGCCAGGGGAGTATTTTGTGTGAGTCACCAGAGCCATCTGTTGTAGACAAATATTTTAGTGAATGCTCTCTCTTTTTTACTTAGAGTGCTTTTATTCTCATGTTTAAGGATCAATTATGAGAAGACAAAGGCAGGGTGGTCTCTCATTGACTCACTCGCTCTCCCTCCATGAGCTGGCATTAAACCATGTGTTTAACAGCTTCAACACCACCAAACATTAAAATGGTCTGGGGACAGATTTTCAAGCTGGGTTAGAGCTATGAATTAAAATTTTTAAAGAAACATTTTTGGCTTCCTGGGCAGTTGCAAACAACTTCTTTTCAGTTCCCTGCAGATTGCTCAGGGTATAAAACATCATTTGAGGGTGAGGGTTCCTCAAAATTTTGACCTGTGTCTGCTTCCTGCAGCACTTGGACATCATTCAAGATTCACAACTAACATTTCCTGGATACACCAAGTTCCTTCCCTCCTTGTGAGGGATTTGGGTGGCTTCAGCTTCAGCTCCCTTTCCTGGTTCCTGAAGGATGTTTATTTCCCCTTATCTTTTCTGCCCTCCCGTCAAACCCCAAGTGAAACAGCCTACACCGCACTGTGTTGGGGTGCCTTCCCTCACAGTTGGCAGCATGAGACTCAGCAGCATCCTCTCCCATACCACACTGCAAGCAAAAGCAGTGCCACTGGTTTGGCCCCCTTCCTGGGGTCCCTCCACACCTGGCTGTGCAGGGTGGGTGGCTTCAGCCCAGCTGGGCATCTGGCCCCAGACTCACTGCAGCACCAGGCCAGTGTCCAGGCTCCCCCCAGCAGTTTTGGCCAGTGAGTGAGTTATATTTACATTGTCCTCCATAGCCATGACCATCCGTGACTAGCAGTCTCTGAGCTGTGGGATGTGGCACACCATGATGGCCAGACCAGTTACAGGCCTTCACAGCTTTGGGGTGTTGTTTGATAGGGCGCTTAAAAAAAAAATAAAAATCCACTGGTGCTCGTTTCTGGTGGTGTTACACGCTGGGTTTTTACCACCAGCCCGGCTATTCTCACACAACAAATACTTGATATGATATAAATATTTGATCTGATAAAACCCTTCCGCAGAAACAGCATAAGAAAATCATAAAGCAGTTAGTTAGAAATAACATTTCTTCTGCACAGCAATAGGCTGGCTGTAGGAAAAGCTGCTGTTCCAGAGACTTCATTTATTGACTTATCAGTGCTAGAAACCCCATGTGTGATAACACCATATGGTTGCAGCAGGAAAAGGGAGCCTGAACTTCCAGCTGAAGACCCTGCAGTGACATGGTCCCAGTGGAGATGCCACCACTGCTGTGTCACGCTCAGCCTGTGTTACCTGAGGCACACAGACCCAGCCACGGGAGGCTCTCTCCCTGCTTGTACAGCAGTCACCACACTCCAGTACAAGGAGATGGGAGGCTCCTGAGAAGGGAACAGAGAAAACACTGGGAGTTTTTTGTTACATGCCAGTGTTTGCTCTCGGTTTCAGCACTGCTCAAAGCCACCCCTGCACAGAAATGGGTTTGGCTTCCCCTTTCTGCAGCACAGCCTGCACTTGAAAACTGCGATATGCACCTGCTGAGGTGTGTGAAGGTGTGTGTTGGACTTTCACTTCCACTTGCTCTCCTTTGCACCCACGGGTGAGTGACAGTGCTCTGGTGGCTTGGTGGTCCTCCTAGACAGGCACCTGATCCCAGGTGGGCTCTTCACAAGGTCCCTCTCCCTCCCCACCAGCCAGCAAGGCAAAGCAGCCTGATGAGGCCAGCCCTGGGTAATTTTTTGAAAACTCAATTAGCAAGTATTTTTATGCAATGGGCTAAAACAAGACAACTGAGTTGCTGACTCTTGAAATTTCAGGGGGTTTGCATACAGCTAGGGTATGCAAACCTATCTGTCTGTCTGTCCCCATGGACATGCACAGAAGATCCCCAGCAGACATGAGGCTGGAAAATGTCCAAAGGAAGATCCTCTTTAGAACTGGCTTGTATTCGGGGCATGCCTGACCCAGAGCTGCCAGTTTATTAAATGCCAGAAGAAAATTAATGCATGTACACCATCATTCCCATGTCAGCAGCTGATCCAATATCACACAACTCCTCCAACCCAGCAGAACCAGGAGGAGATGAACTGAGCCAAACCATTACTGAGTGCAACAGTTTAGCAGCAAATCTAGTGCAACTTGGTGGTTAAATGAGGTCTCTTGGGTTTGAATTGTATTTGTCTCCCCCTTACTGGGCATTTTGGGCCAGGTCCACTGTACTTGCCTATGATAACCTGAATAATGTTTGTGTGGATGTCAGGATAAGGCTTGCTGTGGCTTAGCTTGCAACAGCAGCTGGTTGGTGTAAACTGTGGGTGTAGGCAGCTCTGACACCATGACAGGGGTGTATCACCCAAGTATGTACTACTTAAAGGCATCACTGCCTTGCCTGGGTCTGCAGGAGACCAATAATCTATGGGCACACAATTTGAGAACCGCTGAATTTCCTAAATAAAAATTAAGAGAAAATTTCATTTTGGGCTGAGTTATTTTTAATGGTTCTGTGCTGGTTTTAGTCTTGTCTGGAAGGTGCTCAATAGCGCTTCCTTCTCCCAGCAACTCTGGGGTGCCTCCAGGAGTGATGCTGCTCTCAGAAGCATGACCCCTAAATCTTGACCTTAGTGTCAAAAAATTATGAAACTACAGCTGAGCCTGTTTGGGTTCTTTATACTGCACCTATGCTTGGAGCATTTCACTTGGGAGAGGCTCCACTTGCACCACAGCTTCCTCTATAGGGCTGCTGTAAGTACTTGCATTGCCACCAAATGCTGTAGCCCATACTAGTCAGCCAAAGTCTTTCCAAGTTCAGGCAGTGGTTCAGCCTGGATCACATCACTGCCTGAAACAAGTCTGCAGAATAGAGATGAGGGTGAAGTAAAGTGGTTTACATGAAAATAAATGGTGCCACATTGACAACTCTCAAGAGGTGGAGCAACATTGCTGAGATCTGAGAAATATCCAGCATCTCCCCTTTGACTTCTGGCAAAGTTTGCTGAGTCATGTGGGAGAAAAGTTTCTTCCCCAGTGCTTTGGATAAAAGGAGGTAGTTCACCTTCAGTGGCTAAGTATAAAAAGGAAAAATAAAAGGAAAAGCACCTCAAAATCAGATACCTTTTGGAAAACACTTTGCTTGGCAAAAAGAAGCCTTTGGAGGCATTCCTAAATCCAAACATTTTGGGGAGTAAGAGCCGACTGCAGGGGCAGTCAGTAAGTGACTTAAACCTCTACGATAATAGACATCCCCAAACAGGCCTGGCACCTTGGACAAACTTGTTTGGGGCAGTCTTGATGTGATTTCAGCTTGTAAGAGCACATTGCCTGACTGTTGCCTATCTTGCTTTTAGTTTCACTTTTTGCAAGGAAATGATAGAAAGGAAATGTCAGACCCTTACCATGCAAGTGACCATCATGCACCTACACCTGCAGACAAATAATTAAAAAAAAAAGGACAAGACTGCTCAACAAGACGGTATTAAAAGTGTATTAAAAAAAAAAAAGTGTGTAAATACAGCCTCAAATGAGCTCTTGACCAAAGAGGAAGAAAACCCACCACCAGTGTCCTTCTTCTGGCAAAGAAACAGTGATGCACACCATTATCATTTTACTCTTCCCATGCCAAAGCATGGAAAGGGTAAAAGAATAAAAATTAGCAGTAATTAGATAATGGGGATTACATGGTAACTGAATTAACAGAACATGTCAGGTTTTATTTAGATTAGAATGTCAAGGCTTTGTTAGACCATGAATATACTCACTGCTCCAAGTACCAGATGTGGTTCCTCAGCCCACCTCCATTTAATTAAACTTGCATAGCATCAAAGCAGAAGAGCTTTCCAGAAAAGTGCTCATGGAACATGTTTTGACCTGACATCAGGGAAAACCAAGCAACATTGTCCTTCACATACTAAGTGGCTCAATCAGATTAGTCCTGCTCTACATGATGCCAAACCTTGACAGTGCTCACACTGACACCTGGAAAAGGGGGATAGGGCTTGGAACAGGGGCCAGCATAAAGCGTGGTGGTGGCACACTGCAGGGGTGGGGATTCACAGCCATTGCAGCTCTGCAGTCCCCGCCTTTGAAGGCATAAATCTTCTATCAGGATTGCTCAACTCCCACTGGGGTTTTCCCCTTCCCTTTTCCTGTTTTTATCCCTTGTGCAGACATACCCACTGTGCTGCAGAGGACCTTCCCCTCCCTCCAAGTTTGATTGTTAAATAATCTTTATCAGAAACAGGTGGAGGCCATGACTGTGCCCTGGGGGGCAGTGGGGCAGCCACTGCTGTCATCCTTTGCATCCTTGTGCTCTGCATGATTCTTTCAGGAAAACACTGAAGTTGGGATTTTTCAAAAATTTCAGAGAGATTAGCAGATCTAATTCCTATTAAAATCAACAGGAACTAGACATGCAGCTGGGTGGGTGAAGAATAAAAGGAAAAGGACATTAAACACTTAGCTAAAGCTTCAGGGATGAATCAACCACGCTCCAGTTCCCAAAGGATAAATCAAGTATACCACTAATCCAGATGTTTCAAGCAACTAAAATTTGCCTTAAAAGTTCATGTGTTATGAATACACTGTTTTTACTTCAGTAACATACTGACATGCGGAAAAAGACCCCACAACTAGGTAGTTGTAGAGAAGGTACGTTTATTCAGCGCTGGGTGCCTGGGGGATTTGTCCACCAAAAACATGCACACCCCCCTGTGCTTACTGGTTTGTTTAAAAACAGTTAAAACATGCATATTCATTATTTCTTTATACATATTCATTATTTTCTTAGAAAAGGCAGGTTATTCTAATTAGTTCCAAGAAGTAATTTCCATTTTCTCCACCCTGCGCTCCTCCCATCCGAGTTTGCGTAGTGGTTTTCATTTTTCCTGGGCCGGGGTCTTTGGGGGTCTTGGGGATGAAGATCATGGGTCTTCCTCGCTGTGTCCTTTTGAACTTGGCTCAAAAAGTAACTTAAACCGGTTCTGTTGGCAACTCAAACTAGTCTAATGAGCAAACTTCTACAATTGTCTTACTCCCGTGACATGTTTCCTGATTTATCTCAGTTTCTTGAAGCTTCAAGGCCACGTACTGATGGCAATCATAACATACTCCCTGTTAATTATGGCCTCAACTATACAGTCTATCTTTGTGGCTTCAGCAAAAGCCCCTACAATTGTTTCTATTAACCCTCTTGTTCCTTATCCTTCTTAGTGTTAGTTCTTTATCGATAAGTTCCCTATGATACATAATATTAGTTATTGATTCCCTATATCAATACAAAACAAGGAAATCACTGTATTATACATAAATACATATTAATATTTTCAAATAACCTTTAGAGAACCTGCTTGTAAAAAGATCTTTTCTAACTGTTGCTCAATTATATCAATAATCTGGAAATTTAGAAACTAGAATTTCTCATGCGGTGAATCTCCACTGACTGCAAGTGCATTTATGGCATGGCAGCAAAAGCATCCATCCCAGGAACAAAGGGAAAATGAAAATCCCAGGAGAACTAGATATAAGAAAATCTGAGGAGAACTAAATCCCCTTCGTGCTGCCTGCCTGCCTTCCTGTTGCACTAATGAAGTGATCAGCTGCTGATGGCTGGACAACAAGACATGCAGGTGATAAATCCATTTGTCAGACTTTCAATCAGCTTCAAAGTTCTCCTCAGTCCTCTGGGATGCAAGACTTTGGCTTTGGCAAGCTGGTTCAAACTGTTCACCAAATGGTGAAACAAATTACAGAAAGGCACTGTGGCTGAAAGATTGGGGTTTACTGAACCACAGTGGCTGGAGGAGCCTGGAGCAAACCCAAGCCTTCTCTCAAGAAACCTGGTAGCTTTTTATGAGAAATAAAAAATCGGTTTTATTACAAGCAGATGAATTTAGTAATAGATATTAACCAAAGATGTAGTTTTTGTTTTTTATTACTAACCCATAGGCGTTCCATAGAAGTTGTAAGGCATTCAGTCCTGTTTTGGAATGTATGTCAGGGACCCAGCGTCCGGGAATAGGGCAATTACATCACAGCCTTATATCACATGGCCAGCCAGGCCATGTGGTGGGGTGTGGAGGCTGCTATGTTGCCTGAAACTCCACCCCTGGCATGGGTGTGGGGGGGGCACAGAAGAGCCAATCCGAGGAAAAGAAACACCTCCCTACGTCATCAACGGGGTTGGACTCTAGAAGTGCTTAAGAAGCGGGGATTTTGAATTGGGAGGTGTGCTCTTGGGAATGTATGGACCTGGGCACCCGACACGTGTCGTAATTAAATTTTTCCTACTTGTATTATTTTCCTTGCTTTGCGGATTATTTTTGCCATCGTCCTAAATCGGATATTAAGAGATTTTTCTCACACTTTGGTGCCTGGGGCTACCTCTCAGGACACAAGTCCCAGCATGAAGGCAAGATCAAGTTTATTTGTACAAATGATCCCTGTGATTGCCAGCTGGACTAATCCAGAGAGGAAAGCATTAGCCTCTCTAAGTAACTGCAGCAGCCCCTCTTTTTCTATATTTCATTTGTGCTGGCAAAAAAGCCTCTGAGGATCCAATTTACACTATGAAGAAAAAAAATCCCAAACTGTCAATCATAAATATGCCACAATAAGCAATTTTAAAAAGGAAAAAATATACAATACAGACATATGCATAAAACCCATGTTTCATAATTGAGATTTTTCTCCTGTGCCCCTTAGTGGGCTGAATATAGATGTTGTGGGCTGCTGTACCCACTCTGACCTGCCAGCTTTGCTGCAGCCTATTTTACCAACTCTCTCCAAACAGAATGTGCAGATAAAGCCAAACCCTGGCACAGGCAGCTGAGGACACAAAAACAGCATTTGAGGGGGGTCATGGTTCACTGCTTAAAAATGGGAATGACCTTTTTCCCCCATGATGCATCAAGCACAGCAAGATGAAAAGAGGCATTTCCTGGATGCAATTCTCTGGTTCATCTTCTCCGTTGATGCTAAAATAAATAAACCTCTGAATACTTTTGTTAATGCAAATAAAAGCACATTTTTTTCCCAGCAGACGGGGTGCAGATAGTAGGGGACCCTGCTGGAGGTTTGTGACTGAGGGTTTTCACCTGTCCCTCCATATGTACTTACGTAGTATACACACACAGAGCCATGAAAAAAACAGCAAAGTATGTGAAAGTCAGAATTGAAACCAAGAAAATCAATTTGACTTACAAATGAGAGTTTTTTACTGCTTTTTGAGAAGCTTTGCTGCACGGGCAGTGCCACTGTTTAAATGTTTGCTTCAGGGTGGAATGGTGGAAAAATAAACACCAGAAAATTATTCTGACTGACAAAGGCTAAGATTTTTAGCAGCTTCATCTCCCCAGACACCAAAGCTGTTTGTTTCTTCAGAGATGTAGTGGGAGGTGGCTTTGCTCTCTTAACAGCCTGTCCCCTAAGGTGCCCCATAGGAGTGGGGCCATGCACCCACTTTGTGACTCCTGAAGGACTGGCTTTGTGATCTGATTGCAGCCCCTCGTGCTGTGCTAAGGCTGCTGAGAGCAGGGCAAAGCACAGGGTGAGGCTGTGTGTCCCCTTGGGAGGTGACAGGGCACCTCTGCGCAGCAACGGCTGGGGAAGAGGAAAGGAGCGCGGTAGAGAAGGATATGCTCCTCCTGCAAATGCAGCCAGGGGCGAATTCCCACCAGTCACTTCTGGGAGTGAAATTTTTGAATTGCAGAAAAAATGTCTCAGATATCAGGAGGGAGGAATTGCCATAGAGGATGGGGTTCCTCATTCAAGCCAAACAAACCAAAGCAATACACCCCAGACAAGCTGATCGGGTACATTTGGCACTGCACGAGTGTGTTGCCTGGAGTAGTGTTCCCACACACGCTGCCTGGGTGTGCAGCTGCTGAGGATGGAGGATGCACTGCCCTGTGTGCAGGACAGCACAGAGTGCCCCTGCTGTTAATGGCCAGGCTGCACAGCTGAGCCCGATGGGAGCACCAAGTTCTGCCAAAATCTGTACCTTGGGGTGAAAATTTGGCACCACAAGGCTGGAGAGAGCCAAAAGCTGCCAGTGACAGTGAAGGTACCTGCCACTGCCACTGCTGTCTGTCATGGAGAATTAAAAAGGGTGATTATCTGAGTTTAATAGAAGTGACTCTTCTGTGTCCACACGGTCTCCTCATGTACTTAGGGATGGCTAGGAAGCAAGGCTATGACTATTCCTGCTGCAGCTCTTTCCTTTTGAGCTTGAAATGGTGGGTTGTTGTCTTCAGCACTGCCCTGGGCCCTGACTTCTCAAGCAGGTGCCCCAGGAGAGGTGCCAGCTGTGGCTGGAGAGCTGCCCTCTTGCCAGGCAGCAGCCCCAGTTCCCTCCACTGACACAGACTCCCCTGTAATGAACAATTAAGAATCACACCACTTGGCTTCAAAACATACAATATACTTTATTGCCTGCTAGATAATCAAAGTGAGGAATAAACACCATAGCTGGAAAAAGCCGAAAAGGACCAGGAGAAGGAAAAGAATATTCAGTCACCAAACAAGTTATCAGGCAATAAACCATACACAATATAAATAATCTGTTTCCCAAACAACTAAATCTTTATTTTGCTAATGGCCATTATATAGTTAATTATCAGTAGTAAAACCTCTGGATTTCCTTTTCTACACAGCATTAGTAGTAAGAAATATATAAGGGACTCTGCAGAAAGCAATACAAAGGAGTTATATACACAGGCACCTTCTGTGGAGCAAGATAATAAGGAAGGGCTATCTACAAACCAGAAGACCATGGTAATACAATATTAGCTCAGACTTAGTTTAGCTGCAGCCTTTCCACAAGGTAGGCTAGCCAACTTATGTATACATATATATTTTAATATAGATATATATATAGATTTATTATTTTAAAAATAATGTGAACTACCTGTAGTTCCTAGACTAATTTTAAGGAGGCAGTGTACCTTTCTGAAGCATCATTTCAGGAAGTATATTAAAAATGGTATATAAAAGACTAGCAGACCCAAGCTCATATATCCAATCCCGATATCTTCCCTCCAACATTTTTTTTCTAATGCTATAGCTGCCACCCACATTGACAGCAATGCCTTTAGTCATCTGGATTGCTATTTATGTTGCTGTAATTTCTACCACTAAGTTTACTGGATTATAGCGTTAGTAATTGTTGATTATAAATAGCAGTAGTGCTGCCGTACACTGTCAAAGCCTGGCTGCAGTATGAAGATCTAGTCTGTATGTGCATGCAGAGTTTTGTTGTTTAATCTAAAAGAACATTTCTCAGTCAAAGTGCTTCCCCTGCCAACTGCCCCCATGTTCTTCAACCACATCGCAAGGGCTCCTCTCTCTAAGGAAGATGTGATGCCTCTCATCCCACACCAAACTCTGAGCAGCCTTTCACACAGCATCCATCCATCCATCCATCCATCCATCCATCCATCCATCCATCCATCCATCCATCCATCCATCCATCCATCCATCCATCCATCCATTCATCCATCCATCCATCCATCAGGACATAACCCTTTCCTTTCACACAGCCAATGTCCCAAGGGCTAGTAAATATGACTTATTAAAATTCAAACTGTTTGAGGAAATGCTTTTAACACCTTTTTGGGCCAAATCTCTATCTGAGCTATTTCAGTCTTAGGCTCCCCTTAGCAGGCAGGCAAGCAGCAGAGCAGTGCCTGTTGCTGCTGCCCAAGAACAAAGCCCAAGCATCAAGCAAGGAAAAAGGGAGAGACATTTGCTGGGGATACCATGAGGACCTGGAGAGACCAAGGGTGCTTTTTGTGCTACCCTTTTCTAGTCTGCTCCCTGTTTATGTCTTGGGGTCCACTTGCAAAGCAAAGCAGGAAGCATGCACATGCAGTCAGGCAGCACACCTTCCATCGGATTTGCTACAAAAAACAGGGGTAGAGGGATGAGGCCCCTCTTGCAAGTGATGCCATTTTGCTCTCAGCCCAACCCTCCACAGGCTTCACTGTTCACACGAGGTGCTGCATCACCTCTGTTCATGACACTTACACTCCTTGGCATAAGGGTTTCTAGGAACCTCCTCCCAAATCAGTGATATGCAGTTGCTCTACCCCAGCGGTGAAGAGGTGGGTTTGTATGAAGTAAGTGACTCGAACCCAAGAATGACCTGAAACACAGCAGCACAGGCACAGGGCAGAAAACCTGGCGGACCGAGACAGCTGAGGGACTGGGAGGGATGTTTCTGGCTTTGGCTCTGTTTACATACGTGCCCAGGGATCCCACACAGCCTGCAACATTTCCTGGTGACTTGCCAAACCAGGATCTGCCCCGTGTGACTTGTCATGGTCCCACCAGCACAAGGGACTACTCTTCCCCACTGGACCCCCCAGCCAGGCACATGCCACTGGCAGAAACAACCTCCAGCACAAGCACCAACATCTGGCCAAAAGTGCACAGCACTCAATAGAAGCTGTTTTCTGAGTATGACATAGAACATGTATCAAGAAAAGTGTGGCAACAAATTAATTGTTTCCCACAATAATTCTGATAGGGGAGCTTAAAAATGGGTATTTGGAAGACACCCTGATGGAACAGGATGTAATTGCAGTATTAGGAAAGGAAGGACGGGCTGTACCTAAAAGCATACCTGCCATGGGCACACGGCCAGGCAAACACACTTGTTGAATTCAGCATTGTCCTCTGCATCTTTGATTATGAACAGTAAAAATAGAAAATTCCTGATTGATCATAGTGACCTCAGAAGCAATCTTAGCTATCCAAGCAGGAGGTATCCTTCTCTGTCTCATCCAGGTACCTGCTGGGATCAGGCAGGTAAGTACTGCAAGAAGAGACACACACACAAAAGCTGAGCTGTGTGGTGATGTGAATTCTTCTCCCTATATCAGGAAAGCCACTGTGTAAGGACGCTGTTTAAAATTCAGTCACTTCAGTCCCTGCATCACCACAGAGCATCACTTCACCTTATTTATGCACTGGGACCTTGCTTTACAATTGGTGTTACACTGATGGTGCAAGCACAACAGAAGAAGAGAAATGCCTTTTTTTTTTGCTAAGATTTTTTTGCCTGTAAGTGTAGCAGGATCAGTGTTATTTTTCAATTCTGTTGGTAACGCCTCTCCAGCTCTACAGGACTAACAGCACATGCAGCCAGAATATGAGAAGCACCCTGCTATGCTGGGCAGAAGGGAAAAAAAAAAAAAAAAAAGGAAAAATTTTAAGTGAGAAGCACTTACACTGGATGTAAAATCAACTGAAGATTCATACTGGCTGCCCTCATTTTTTAATTACTGAGGATCAGGGTGTAATTTGGAAGTCATATACCAGTCACCTGCTGCAAAATGCAGCTTTTTTTGTCATGTTTGTCTCCACTGCAACCTGTTTTTTTGCTTTTCCTAGGTAGGGTTCCTAGGGTTGAGCAGGAGCAAGAAAATTGGGGAGGATGAGAGATTAAGAGTCTATCAGAACAGGAGAGAAACTGTGAAACATGGAGGAAAACACTTTTCCTTCTCTAGGCATTGCTGAAAATTGTACCTATTGTGAAAGCCAAGGACTACTGAACATACTAGTTAAATTGCAACTGAAGTGCAGCCTGATAGGCATTCACTGTATTTGTATGTGTGTGAAACCAGGAGCAAAAACTCATAGTGCTAGGCCATCCTTGCCGGGATGATTATTGGGCTTGGGGGAAATCAGTTCATCCCTTCCACAAATTTTGTTTCCCCGTTTATAGTGCCATTTCTTCCCCTCACAAAGTTGTTGAGAAAATTGCCATTTTTTTTTTTTAAACTGCTCTGTTGCCCGCCCCCCCACTCCCTCCCTCCCCCGGCCCTTTCCTTTTTAGCCATTCCGTAGGAAGCCAGCATTTCTGAGGCCTCTGCTTTGTGTTCTGCCTATGGTACCACTTATTTCAGCTCTTCAGCACTGTGCCTCCCTGAGTGTCAGTGCCTGGGTTGGTACCACCACATGGAGCAGCTCAATGGGGGCCTTGGGGCCACAATGGCAAAGGATGGGCACCATGTGCCTCCGGCAGCACTGGCAGGGCCACCTCTGCCACAGCCTGCAGCTGGTCTTGCTGAGGTCACAAAGCCCTGGAAGTGCATGACTGGTGCTGAGTAGCACCCCAGCACCCTGTGCAGCCCTTGGCCCTTCCCATGGCAGTGTGGGACTGACATGGGGCTGCCATGCATTGCAGAAGGCACTAGTGGCACTTGCCACAGGAGCCAGGGGGCTTTGCTGTTGCCTCCCCCACCTCTGAGCTTTGTGTGGCCATGCAGAAGAGCAGGGCTGGTGGGTTTGGGGCCACGGCTGGGGTGATCTTTGCCCAGTGCCTGGCCCCCTGGAGTGTGAGAGGTTTGCCAACCCATTTCTTGCAAGCCTACAACTTTTGCTGAGCACAGCAAAACCCTGCCCTGGCACCAGGCACAGTGACCAGGAGTGCAGGTAGGGAGCTTCCTGATGGACCAGGACAGGCAGAGAATGAAGGCAATTGCACCCCTTGCTTGAGGGATGTGCTTTCCCCTTTGCTTCCCCTTTGGATGCCTGTTCCCAGTAAGGAGTACTCAGCATGGAGAGAAGCATGGTCTGTCCCTTGGAGACTCGATAAACTGTGGCATTGTCCAGAGTAAATCTGTGTGCCAGCAGCAACGGAGCACATGGCTCTTGTAACACACTGGACTTGCTTCTCTAGTCTCCTAAGTGTTTCAAAATGACTCCATTAGTCCTGGTTTTGGAGCTGGAGAGTACTGCAGGTACAGCCATGGGTTCCTGTTTCAAAGTCGAGACCTGAGGATGTCCTGGTCCCTGCATCACCATCAGGGGCTGCTTTTCCTGTATCTTCCAGGTAGAGGCTGGATCAGATTCAGGCAAGGACTTCACTGTGAACACAAGTGATGCATTGCCAGCAGCATCCCACCCCAGGAAAGTCAGGAAAATGCCTGTTTCCCATGCCAGAGGCAACTGAGAGAGGACAGCTGTAGAGTGAGGGCTGGCTCTGGCACCCACAGGCTCTCCAGACTCTTGGTGTGGCTGGCACAGGCACTGCCTGTTGAAATGGACACTGCTCTCCTTTGGTTTCCTCCCCGTAATATGGCTTTAATGATGGACTTGTGGTATCTGAAAAAGGTACCAAGAAAAGAGCCTGGCAAGCTGGGTTGATTTGGGGATGGTCTTTTTTTTTTGGTTTGGTTTTCTGTTTTTACACTATCTGAACTCTGTTAAAAAAAAAAATGAAGGCAACTACTGGATACAAAACACAGCATGAGGAGAAAGGTCTCTTTGAACCTCTCTAGTATGGCTATTAACCATCAACCTGACATGTTATTTGAAGGAAGAGGTTTTCAAAGGCATGGAGAAGTCCTGTGGCAAGCATAAAGTTGGTCTGGCGCTCCTTGAAAACCTTGTCTCAGATTTTATCTGACCATTATTTCTAAGGTTGCATTTATAAAAACAGCTAAAATGCTTCTCTGTCTAATGTCTTTTGAGGACAGTCTTTTTCTCTTATACCCTAAAATTTTGCACTTAGGCACTGGGGGAATAAACCACCCTCAAAAAACAGGCAAACACTGGAAAAAAAAACCAGCATAGGGAAATGGTTGATTCTCCACTCTTCGAAGCTTTTAAGGACAAGTTCAACACCCATCCATCAGGTCTGTGATAAGTATAGCTTAGCCTGCCTTGGAAGTTCTCTAACTGACGTCTCCAAGTCTCTTTTGGCCCTATGACTCTGTGCCAAGTAAATACTGCCAAGATCTCATCCTGCCACAACCCAGGATGTCTTTAATATCCTGACTGGCTGCTTGGTTTTCTGCCGTCGTTTGCTGTTTGTTCAGGAACACACACAAGCACTTCAGACATTCTGTTAAGAGTCAGATTACATCTTCCTCACACGCCACCAAAAGCCTGTCTACTCATACAGTCACCCTGAAAAAAAAAAATTGCAACAGGGAGCAGCAAACCAAGAATGCAGAGAAATGTCCACACTGACATTCAAAAGCTGCCATGGAAAGCTTTCCTTCAGCCTTATGCCATCTTGAAAAATGTTGACTGCACTGCTGACAAGTTGATAATGAACAAGAAAATTCCATACTGGCAAGAATCACTGCACCTTTTAAATATCTTTTGCTGGTTCTTGCCCATAGCTTGCAGGGATTGGGTATTCCAAGAGTAGCTGGTTTTTAAAATCAGCTCCAAGTAACCCAAAGAAAGATCTGGTTTACAAGGAACATGATTCTGCCTCAGGAAAAAAACAAACAAACAAACAAAAAACCCCACAAAACCCCAAAAATAAGGAAGAAACCTCAAGCTAGAAGCCTGGAACATTTTAAAACAGGCACTCACAAACATCAAGGTGAAATGCCATCAGGAAATACACTACTATGATGATGATGTGCAGTGCTGCATTTCATGTAACACAATTGCCCAGAGCTGACCTCACACA
The DNA here is from genome assembly GCA_013396755.1 of Sclerurus mexicanus. Classification (NCBI taxonomy): domain Eukaryota; kingdom Metazoa; phylum Chordata; class Aves; order Passeriformes; family Furnariidae; genus Sclerurus; species Sclerurus mexicanus. The sequence goes on from VWZF01002697.1 coordinate 299,635, forward strand.
CCAAGCCCTACAAGGACTGAAAGGAAATGAAGAAACAGCAGCAGCACTGCTCTGTCATGCTCACCTACAGATGGACACAGGAGTCCATCTGTTCACCATTTCTGCAGTTACTTTAGCAGCTTGCTGACCCACTCTCACCATAGAAACATAAGCAGAAAATGCAGAATTTGATTTATGAAGATGCTGGTCTTTCCTTATAGACTTGTCTGCACCCTGAATTAATCCTCCTCCCTCCATTTTTAAATTTCACATGGGTAAAAAAAAGACCATCTAGTGACACATTTAATTGTTAAAGTTTGTGGCATCCTTCCTGAATTAATTTTTTTGATGAAATCAATGTTCAGTAACAATGAGGATAAAAATGTCTTTGCATCAACAATTACGCCATGTGCACAGAGCCTCGAGACAACTACCACAACAGCACTTCAAAGAGATGGAAGTTTACAACAGCAAGTATCTGATGCTTCTACTGCCAAATCTTTGACCATAACAACTCAAACACAGAGAGAACTTCTCTCCTAACACAATCTCTGTCATGCAAGGTGCCTAGGACAGCTTTCAAACAGGAGTAGGTGAAAGATACAGAAATTAAGAGCAACATTTTACTGACTGACAAGACCCACAGAGCAACAGCTCTTACTTTGGCATGTGACTCCTGCAGGTGCAACTCAGACTGCAGCATTGTGCAGCAGTGCCGAGGGGTCTGTCCGCACCCATCAGCTGGCACCTCCATCCCATCCCTTCAGATGCAATGGGGCTGCTGCTTCCCGACGGCCAGCATGCCTTCTTTGGAGGGAAAGCAATGATGCTGCATATAAATGTGGTCCTGATCCCACAGGCTTACCACACACACACCTGCTGGCTTAGGCAAGGCTGTATGAGCAAGGCAACTGGAGAACTCGGTATTATATTTATTTGAGCTGAAGGTCTCTTCAGTAATTATAGAGAAAACAAATTTTGTTGGCTGGGAACTTTCATTTCCCCCACTAAGAAAGAAATTTAGAAATGTGTTAAGAGTTTTACTTGGCAAGCTAAAGCTTAGCATGAGCTAATGCAAACATTGTAGGACTAATAGGCAGAAGGTAGTTTGTTTTTTTTAAAAGAAAAAGCGTGTGCCTTCAAGCCATGCACTAAAAAATGAACCAGGCCAAATCCCTGTAAATTGTGAATCTATTGTTAACAATAAACTTAGGAGGAGGAGGAAATAATTTATCATGTTTCAAAAGCATGCTGGGTGCCCGACTGGTGCTGCTTGGGCTTTCCTACAGAGAGCTGGGGCACAAGAAGGGCCTGGGGAGCTTTGCTGCTCCCATCCACTTCACTGTAGGATCCCACTTCCTTGTAACTATCTTTTTTGCAGAAGCTGTGCTTGATGCACAGCCACAGCTGAGGAAACTTGTTGCTAAAACACTGCTAATGAAAAAAATACTCTGTGGGTTTTGCAGCGCTATGCGGTAGCTCAGGAAGTGTGGGATACTGTCCATCCCACTGAAAATCTGCGGATGTTTTGCTACTGAAGTCCACCAAGTGTTCATCTGCTCAAGAAGAGACAAGAGGAAAGGCAAGATGACTGAAAAGCAAGGTGAAAGATTTGCAAGTGAAGCTTGACATTCCCCACTTCTGCAACATAAACAAAACCATCTAAAGAAGTGATTTGTCTCTACCAAATATAAAGCATTTTCAGTTGGAGAGTATATTTGCCAAAAGTGACAAAGGCTAACCAATTCTTAATTTTGAAAAGCTTTTATGCTGTTTACATCCCTTGTATCTTGATGGCAATGGATTTCAAGTGGCTGAGGTTTGTGGGATGGTGGTTTGATGCTGAAGGCAGCTGTACATTCCATATGTACACCACATCCTTCCACAAGCACTGTCAAGTGTGACAAGGCCAGTGCTGCCAAGGGACTCCCATCTAGGTTTGAGGCAACACATGGCATCTAAAAAACTACATTCACCATTTTCTATCTGTCTGAAGACTGTTAAAATAACTGTATTTGTAGTTTTATTAATCAAAAGCATTAAGAAAAATACTCATCTTGCACTGAGCATTTTCTGAATGGTCTAAAAGCCCAGACATTTTTAATTAAGAATATATTTTTATCTCATTAATAAAGATGCTTTTAAATTCCTGCTGGCAATCCTTGGCCATCAATTATAGAATCACTGTGGCCAGGTGGAACAGCACACTTCTAATTTTTTGTCTAGGTTTTGTAAACAAGTCGCAGATTAACAGAACCTGTGAATATGTAACTACTGCTTTGATATTGACTCTTGTGTATTATGGTATTTTCATGGTTCTCAGCCATGAAACATGAGTACAACCCTCATAAATTAGTTATTTCAAAAATGCATCTGGATAATATGCTAGCTTTTTGAAAATGCTCAAGGACCCAGCTCTACAAATAATCTGGAAGTTACTGTCTTCTAACCACCTGATGACCAAGGTATGTCGGGTACATTTTGCCAACAGGTGAGTACAAAAACCTTTAAAACGTATGTTCCCCTCACTTGTTTATAATAAAGCAAGTGCACAGTACATGCTGTGTAAGCAGTGCAGCTGCCAGAGCTCACAGCAGCAAACATGGCAGCAATTTTTATATAAAAGTCACAACAGACTGAACCAATCCTGTTATGTGTATGGATGCAAATGAGTAAAGTGTTGCTTCACTTTTATAAGGACTTTTTATAAGCACTCTCCAATCCTGCCATTCCCAGAGCCTGGCCCAAGTGTAGCGGTTGGTGACGGAAGGACAGATGACCTTTTTTGCTCAGGCTCGACACTGCTGCCACTATAAACACACCCCCCATCTTTTGAAGCTACAGCAACTTCACCCCATGGAGGCCCCTGGAGGATCTCAAGAACTGTTGCCTACCACTTCACTGCTTTAAAACTGCAGTGGGGCTGCTGCACCTCTCACTGCACAACACTGTTGTACCTAAAATACTCAACATACATACTACAGCTGTGATGGACCAAGGCTCCATGACTATCTTTAGAGACAGGGCAAGTTAAAAATGCTGAGTAGCAGAACATGAAAAAATAGCCACTGCTCAGGACTAGCAGCAGAGCAATGGAATCTCCCACTGCAGCAACCTCCCTGGCATGAAGCGCAACATGGGTGCTGATAACATGTTGGACTCAGTGAATCAAATGGGTTTTAAATACAGATATGACATTTAAATCATAGGTGCTTTTGTTTTCCCTTCATGCAAGCCAGCACTATTACACTGTGAACCTGTGTTGGTATCTGCCAACAGCCTGTCTCCTAGGCCTGCAATCCTACATTTTACATGTCCCACATCTAAAGAGATCAAGCATTTGCATGCAGCATCCTTTAGCAACCACTCATCCACAAGATATTTACTTGCTGGTATGGATTTCTGCATGAGAAGTAAGTAGTTACCTTCACTTCAAAAGATCTCAGAGATGAACTAAATATGTCATAAATACGGTACACTACAGATAGCTACTAGCAAAGATGTTTTGGAAAAATGAAGTACTGAGATTAAACAGTGACATAGGAAATGCTTCCCTTCATTACTTGCCAGGGTGAAACTATAGCTTGTGCCAGCCAAGCACAGTATATTTTCTTAAAACATAGCAGGAAGAATTTTCTTAATTACTGATTAAAATAATGATGAACACTTGGTATTGTTTATGAAGTACTTGTCGGGAAGCACTTGTTAGCAACACTTACACCACATGCCAAATACATCTGTCATCTAGAAGTGAATAGAATGGTTTAGAACTGCATCACACCTTAAGTAGCTCACACCCTACTATGAATCTTCCCTAACTGAAAAGTTATCACTACAGTCACTGAAACAAAACACAGCATCCATTACAAGCCACAGACTTGAACTGCAATTTCTTCTTCTTTTAGACTGGTTGGCAAACCTTGCTCTTGAAATTGAAGACAATGGAATAGACCATCTGTTGTGATGGTAATTACCCTGCCACCTTACTTCCACTAGAAAACACTGCTCTTCAAAACAGAAGGAAACACAGCCTTGTTGCCATAACCTGACAATCTCTGCACACTAATTACATAGCTGCTCTCACTGGAGACACATTACACCTCTCACTCTCAAACTACCACCTACTGAAACCTGGAAGATTGTGAAGGTCTGACTTTACCAATGAGTTCCTGGCTGAGTGTGTTTCATTTTGTACTACAAAAATCTGAGCAGCTGCAGACAAGAGATTCCACATATATATATGTTGAGGCATAGATAAACTTTGCCATCCTGAAGGGGAGAGGCTTGTAGTGAAAGAACCTCCCTCTTCCAGAACCCTGCTTCATGACAAACACACAACTGGGATTCCTTCACAGGCAAGAATAGGTTTTTGATTGAGCCAGCAAGGACCAAACCAGATGGACCATCTCAGAACATAACAGGGAACTGTCTGTCTCTCAGACAGATAGGCAATGAATTTGCTTCAAATGACAACACCCTGACACCCTAATGGCAATAGCATGCTGCAGGTCATCTTAATAATATTAATTAATTAATTTTTCAAGACTGAAAATGTGTAAACTCCAGATCCCACAATATGCATCGTTCAGAGTGATCCCATCACTGCAGAAAGTCTTAGTGGCATTACCGAAGCCACTGTTACTGGACACCGACACCAAAACCAAGTCTCTTAAATTACTAAGAGATTGGGACTATCTGATTTTCAAATTCTCCTCAACTCCTAAAAACAGCAAGATGTTTTAGTAATCCACAGTGATGCTGACCACAGAACCCACCCAGACCTTGGAAAGAAGGGAACTGATGCCCAGATTAATCTAACTGAAGCCTGCTGGTCTGCCATAGCGCTGAAGCCTTGGTGGGGCACATACAGAACTTGCTATCGAACTCCAAAGATGTACTCAAAAGACTTCTTTTGGATCGGAAGGACATCTCCTGAGAGTTCAGGTTTTTGTTTCCCCCATTTTTTATGGGTTTTTTTCCTTAAACTGGATGTTGTTTGATGGCAACACCAGCCTTCTCTTAGTGTGCTACAATGCTAGGCCTGTCATTTTGACTTAACTGGTTTGACTGTTGGGTCTATTTCAATTAGCTCCTCTTGTTTCATGGACTGATGAATAAGCTGAAGTGCTGCTCTATATGGAATACATTTTTTGTATTTTGTACTTTATATAGGCTGGATTTTCAACTGGATTATCAGATGGACTTGCAGCAGCTACACTGTGAGCCAGCTTATTTCTGCTAAAGATCTAACATCTCCTATCAGAAAGCAACCAATGAAGCCCTGCTGAAATCTGAACTATATTTTAAATACAACTGTATTAGAGATCAGTTTCTTACTGTTGCTGTGCCAAGAACAGTCCACAAAAAAAGTTGACACTGAATAGCTGGTAGATGTTAAATCTTATAGGTTTTATTTCAGAAAACAAAATAAAACAGAACTTTGCAGCAGATATAGGAATGCATCTTGTATTTTGTTACAAAGTGCTAGTGTCCTACTGAAGAATCGACAGCTTCCCAAAGCTCATATATATCATGGATCCAGTATGTTCAGGTATATTTTGTGTCTCACTTGATGTTGTCACATTGTAGGAAAAAAAAGTCTCTCTGAAAGAAGGGTTAGCTGTACATGAAAAAACTTTGGTATGAACAACAAAAAGGACCCAACAAATGGTATTGAGGAGCGAACACTGGAGTGTCTGGCAGAAGTGTGGTGCTTGAGTAGAATGATGCCTTTCCAGCCTGTGTTCGTCCAAAAGTATTAGTGGAAATTTATCTTACCTGACAGTTAAGAGTAAGTGTAATGCCAAGCAGCTCCAAGAAGCAATGTGAGCGAGAGCTGGGTAACAAACCAGATCTAGATGCACTAAGAGTTAGCTGAATTCAGCAGGTGTTTCATTGGAAGAACAAAATGAAAGCAGATGAGAAGAAGATGGGAGTTTGAGGAATGAAGACAACTCTTTTAAGGTAGTTTGGTAATAAAAATAACGGTAAGTGACTTCAAAGTCCCTGACTGGGCATACAATACTGACAGAATATAATTTCTTAAAATTCTTTCACTTTTTTTGCTCACTGAACCAGAGCTTTCCTTCCCCTTCCCCAAGTATGACCTTTACATGGCCTTTAATGGTGAAGCTCTTCCATCCTTGGTGTTTCTTTGCAGAGATACTGATGTATACCCAGTAAAAGGCAGTGCAAGATTGCATACATTTCTTCTTTCCTGAGTAAATGGCACATAGTTAAAAAAAAAAAAGCCATAAATCTAAAGGTTTCCTTTTTGCTACTTTTGAATCAGCGACAGGAGTTCTGCTCTTATGTGAACAACCAGTGTCTATTGGGTTCACGAAGACTATGCTTATGTCTCCTGTGATCAAAAAATCCATTGCAATCAAGGAGATTTCAAGCATCCAAGGACAGAAAAAGAGAAGATTCCCAACAGTCTAATTTTCAAGCCCCAAGAGGGTAAAATATATGGCTAAAACAGAGTCCTAGTTTAAGTAAGTTTCCAATCTAGTGGGGACCTTTCACTGATGTCACTTGCTACTGATTTCTGAAGGGAATCCACTTTTGAGTATATCTTCTTGGTGTCCAAAGATGGAAAACACAGCAAGGGCTTCTTCATGTGGGATGAGTTCTCTTATACTTTTGTGGACTATAAGCAAGCTTCCCAGTCGTGGAAAGACGATAAAATCCAGAAACACAAAGTGGATACCTGGAAAGTTTGGCAGAAAAGGGAAACCTTTCCCCCCACAGCCTAACTGCACTGAGTCCTGGTGCTCTCTTTCCCACAGTCTCCAGCTTTTTGCAATACAAATCCACTGAATTCTGGGGCACTTGATTTGGTCTATGAATCTTCCCAACAATGTCAACAGTGCTGAACTAGACTCAGAAGTTTTAAAAAATAAAATGGAAGCTCCCATTATAGACAAATGTAAGCAAGACAAAATAGAGAGAAATTCTTTGCAAAATAAGCGACATCTTCAGTCACTGTATAGAAGCTCAGTGGATGATCTGACAGGAAACTACAGCTTACAGTTCTGAGGATCCATGTCTGGGTTTTGGCATCTTCCATTTCAGGTGAAAACGAGCTTGTTTAAGTATTAAAAAGCCAACAAACTCATACGGTAGCCAAAAAAAGATTCTGCAAACACTGCCACAGCCATATGTTAAACAATCACTTGACAGTAAAGCAGGTGAAGCATCAAAGAAGCTCCATTTCAATAGTATTTATTTGCAATCATTAGTTTTAAATGGGAAACTGTTTACAGGCACACACTAGGTAACCAAAATAGAATGAACATAAAAGAAATCTATTTAAAGGTCCTTATCAAATATTTCAAATATTTTATTAAATATTTTATTCAGTTTCATTATCACAGTTTAATGTACTTTAGCATGTTATACACATGGCTTAACATGTGCACTTAAAAATATCAAATTAGAGGTTTTTGAAGTATGACATTCTAAAAATGTGCTTATTGACTTAACTACACACATCTAAGAAGGCAGTAGCTGTGTTATACCATTGATGGAGATGAACTATTGTAAGGCATGTTTAAATCAAACTTTGGAGAGAATAAAGCCAAATACTAGGTTAAAATTCAGTGGAAATACACGTGAGAATAGAGGTTGAAGGATTGGGCTCTAAAAAGAAAAATCATAGCAAATCAGTTGCGTTGAAACTGTCAACAGATTGTGGTTATTAAAAGCAAGTACTGCTGAGAAAGAAGGTTTTCATAACATCCAGGTCAGCAGGATCTGTGTTTTTATCAGGTGTGATTTTTGAAACTCACACCTTATAGTGTAATGTGTAGGAAAGAGACCAAAATCTAGCAAGAAAGTTTGAAAACTATAATCTGAGAAACCTCAAGATGCTATATGACCTAACATGGCAACACTTTTGTACAGATTATGTGTTGCAGGTCACTGCACTCCCATGTGTGTATGTTTACATATACATACGTGCAGACACATGCACATATATTCCTCTCTTGCTTTTGCCACCTTCAAAGACCCAATCAATGATTAAAGTATAGCAGGATGTAGGGGAAAATATGGTTTGAGCTGTGGAGGTGAAAAGAGTCGACTAGACATTCAAAAGCCTGGTTAGTTAACCTGTACAGGTGTGGTTTTTCCATTAGAGTACAGTGCGGGTCTGCTGGTATATGCTAACAGTCAAGACCCAGAAACTACAATGTAGTTCTTTGGAAGAACTCAACAAATGTTAAGCTATTTGCAGTCATTTTTAAAATTCCATCTGAATGAAGGCCCTAGGTCACAGTGACGTGCCTCCCCCAGGAACATCACGCAAGCCCAAGCTTAACTGCGAGAACGCAGTGGTCCATGATCGGGGCTCCTGCACTATCACAGTGCCAACAATGCTGCCTCTTAAGTAAAAGGAGGGTTTTCAGCTTAAGCTTAGGTGTGTTGCTGAGTGGAGATCTCATGTCAAGTCTTCCTAGATTTTTCCTTAAAAGAATTAGTAGGGGAACATAAAATATACATCCATGTCATAAGCTTCCTCAAAGTTGTCAATTCAGTAGAAAATACTGAGTATATAAATGACTGTAATAGTACTTAGGTGAGAGCATAACCCTCACTGCGCCTTTTTATTGGGGAATTCAGGGGTGGAGGCAAGTAACTCTTTTAAAGCCTAAAAGTACTTGTTCATGGCACTCAGTGTCCTGGAGTGCCTCAGCATTCTGGCAGCTGTAGTTGACAGTTCCACAATATGTACAACGTAACGAGAATGCCACGAGTGTTACAAACATGGCAAAGACACCTAGGAGCTCTAAAATCTATCAAACAAGCACGGCAAACAAACAGCATCTAATGGATAACATATGGAATACAACACACAAGTTGCACAGTTGTTGCCTTGTGAAATCAGAATTGCAAACGTAAACTCCAGAGTAAGTTTCAAGAGCAGCACTTGGCTTATTCCATCACCTCTGGAAACATCAGAAGTCCATCACTGCATTTTCTGCTGTTACAGAATCTGATCTCACTGAACCAAATAGAGCTAGTGGGCCCATGTCCTGCAAACCCATATGACTATGGCAGAGGTTAAACAAAAACACTCCAGCAACATAGTTTGGCTACCACTGTATATTCAGCATTTACATTTTCTGCACTATGTAAGTGTTGCTCTTGGAAAATAAAGCACACGGCAATATACAAATGGTATCAATGGCCAAAAAGATTACATGATGGAGCATGAAAGCAAATGGAAGTTAATGAAAGTAGTCTTTTAGGAGAGGTAGCCATATTAGACTCAGGATTCCAAAAAAGGGAGTGCACTCAAAAGGGTCCACATACATTACAGTGTCTTGTAGACCCATCACGTTTCTGGTTTTCTTACATTATTTTTTTTGCAGAATGTACACACCCAGGCACACACCCACACACACACATATATAAATACACATCTATCTTTTTTTTCTAATTCCCCTTTGTTGCCGTAATGTTGCCATACTGAGAATAAAGGCCAGCTTTCCTTTCATGCTCTCTTAGCTTTCCCATGTCTATAACTATTGCCTTCAGTCTGTTCAGTATCTGTACAGTAGCTAAACAGGCAGTGGAAATTAAAACTGCTTCAATTTAATATTCTGTTGCAAAAGACAGCATCCAAACTATAAGGCATTCCCTTGTTCTGATGTGAGTTATGACTCTCTACTTGATACAAACTGTAGAATGCTCTTCAGCCTTGTGCTACAGAGGCAGCTTTCACCCAAATAATAAAGACCAAAGCTGAAATTTAAACACCACAAATTCACACACTTCTACCAGTCCCTTGTTCCTGTGCCCCTTTCCAAAAATGCTTATCACTTAAATTTCAAAAGTCATGCATCAATGTTATAAAATAGAAACCCAAACTACCAAGAAGTCTCTTGCTCATGACTTTGGGATACTGTATTAGTATAAAAGAGCATTCAGTCATCTTAAATAAATATATTCTTTTCTAAAATCACAGCACATTCAAGGGGTAGTTACTGCCATAAGCAGAGCACTAAGTAATCTCCATAGATGTTTTTAGAATCATTTAGTCAGAAAAGACGTACAAGATCATGGAGTTTTCATTGATTTGGTCTAACACGTGGAAAATAGACTACTGTGGGGATAAGAATCTGAATCTCAAATGTTCTGCAGAACGTTTTTCCCATACTTGCATACAGTACTAAAACAATTAAGAAGACATTACAGTAATTTTCTCCCAGCTGCTTAGATCTGTAGCTTTGGCTACAACAATGTATTTTGTATACCTCAAAACCACATACAAAATATTGAAGATGACTAAATAAATAAAAGCCAAGGAAAACTGGGACAGTACTGCATTTTACACTTGAGACAAGATTCCTCCCTCCCATGGATAAGTCACAGAGGACGACTACAGTAAATGCTTGTCTTTTTTTTTTTTTTAAAGAAAGATTTATACACAGGTTCAGATCCAGAAAATAGTGTGAAATGCATAAATATTGATAGCTTTAGCTAAGTTAAAATGGGTTCAGTAAAGTATGATACAATATATTCAGAATAAACAAAGCAGAAAAGCATCATATTTTGGTTTGCTTGAGATATACATAAGGTGCAACAATTTCTTCTCTAGAGGCATTTGTGGACGTGTTAACAGGTAACAGTGTTTGCTGGTATACTGAAGTACACACAATAGCAATAAGATTTTCCAAAATGAAAGCAGCTGAAATTAATAAAAATTAAAACAAAACAAACAAGGAAAACCTCAACCCCAATACAGTAAGATATTGGTCTGAAATTTTTGTTGTGCTAACAGACTTTGTTACCTGAAAATACTGATACCCCTTCTAGTAGATTCAGGGAAGATTCTAGCTACTCAAATCAAGACATCACTCAGAGAACCAACAAAAGGCAAATGCCTAGTGAACTATAAAGCTTTGCAGGATTTCTGCTACTCTCAGTGCCTAATCGCTTAAAAATTAAGCATATCTACAAAAAGGTTTATAAGTATCTGAAAACAGTCATATCCAGTAAACTGACCCAACCCTACCCCCTCTCTAAGGGAAAGTCAAGGAAAAGCAGATCAAGTAAGATATTAAGTCATATAGAAAAACGTAATTTTCTGTTTCTTTTAAAAAAGGTACCATTAATATACAGAAATATCTCCAGGAACAATATTGAAATTTAAATTGAGGAAGGATGGGGTGCTTTGACAAAAATATATCTACTCTAAAGGTTTCTAGAGAAATAAGTACCATTGTCAACGTGAACAGCCTGCACTGTAACATATTTGGATTTCAGCTAATTATAAAGTGGTCCAAAACTCCAACAGCCACCTTGCTGTCATCCACAAGTTTTAAGTCTTTTAAGCTTTTCCTGTCTTGTTAAAATAACTTATAAAACTTCAATAAAATCTTATTTAAAATACTGCCATAGGCTGCAATGGCATTCTAGGGACTCTTAGACATTTATTCACCTGAATTTTTAAAAAAGCCTTTTCAGTGAACTCATTGGCTTGTAAATTTTGTTGCTCTGTTGTTCCCTTCTTTCAACACATGCATCCTCAATGGTGCTGTTTCAGTGACACTTCCCCAGTCTTTTGTCAGACCTTTAATCCTTTCTTAAAACTTGTGTGGTACGTTCTATATTGTTTCCTGACACTGAATCAGAGACTTTCACTTAACTACAACAATGAAAGGCTAAACCTAGCAAGCATTAATAGTTACTGTCCATATGGCTATTACATCAAATTAGTTACAAAATAACCCCAAACACATTATCAATTCAGTCAAGTATAAATAAGAATGCCTGATAGAGTGATGTAAACTCGCATCATTTAAAGACTTAATTCAAAGAACTTCAAACTCAATCTAATACTATCAAAAGTTCACCCAATATGACGAAGACTAATAGAAAATTATTGCTGGAGTCCAATTTGGTAAATTGTTGTGCTACAATGCAAGAAGTAGGGAAACATCTTGTGCTATAGAAGTACCCTGTTGAATTTGTAGCTTTACATCAATTACTAGTGATCATTTTGCAACTATTGGTAGGAATCAACACTTGGTTATACGATAGAGTAAGTCAAGATAGTGAAGATAACAGGCCAAGTGATACACTTGGCCTGCTTTTGGGATGCATTTAACGAGAGCAAAACAAAAAAGTCAACACAAGCAAAGACAGACACTGGCAGATGGATCTGTTTGGTAGTCTGAACTCAGTCAAATGCTACTCTTCCGTTGTAGTTTGTCTGTATACAACTTGCCACTTTACCAACATGAACTGTAATTGGCCCTTTATGCAAATTCTGAAGCTGATTTAGACTGTGCATAGTAACTACAACAATGCCAATGTCTGTAGAATGTAAAAAGTATGTGTATTGATGTACACGTATATTGAAAAGTCATGGTTTTAGGTTTTTCAGAACGGTGAAATAATACTAAGGTCACTTTTGAAAAACTCATTTGCAGTACTTCTTGTTTACAAGAAAGTTTCACCAAGTCGCTCAGGTATCTATGCAAAAATAAAGGAACCCTCCAAGGCATGAAAGACAAGTCAATTATCTGCAGTATTTTCTTTTCCATACACCACTCCTTTTTCTACTGCACATCATCCTGGTTATTAAAAGCTAAATTCAAAAGAAACAAACCCAAACTTAGCCTGTCAGAATTTTTACCAGTAAACTCTACCACTCTGGTGGCAAATATAAAAGTGCAGAACATCTGGACCACATGGCTGCCCAAACACCGCTAACAATGGTACATCTGTCCAGGCTGCCTTGAGTTCTCTGGAACAGGTTTTAAATTCACTCTACAATATAAACGTAGGCATACCCTATTAATATAAACCATCTTAGAACTTAAATCTTCATGTACAAAAATGACTAAGAATATCTATTAATAACTAGTGCAGTGCGTCAGTGTTTTTGTTGGTTTTTTTTTTTTTTCATTTTCATTTAGAGTAACTAGGTATTATATGAAACTAGTTGCCATACTCTCTGGTTGGCAAAAGAGATGCTGTGTGAGCTAACAGTAAAGGCAGCCTTTTTCACACCAACCACCTATTTACTGTTTAAAAGCCTTCAATAGAAAGCAAGCTCTGGGATCATTCAATTCCATTTCTGTTCATTAATAGACAATTAATATCACCCTCCTACATACTGGGTTCCGATTTAAGGACCTGGCCCAAGTTGCTAACGTCTGGTTTCCAGTGAATTCTGGGCCACTCAGAGCAATAAGCACTTTATTGCAGTCTCTAGTTCCATCATATGGACTGACTAGCTTCCCTTGGTAAAGACAAGGCTAGGATATTAGGTAAAGCACAATGTTTTACAATAAAGTGGAGCTTCACTGGTCAGCGCAGGAAATAAGCACTGGAGCCTGAGACATTTCATTTGGCTGTCCGTCATGTGGGAGAGGTGTGGCCCTCTGACTTCTGCAAAAGAAGAAAAGAAAAGCCATCCATCAATATTTGGAGCAGGGGAGGTGCTTATATCAGACCAGAAGGGATGGAAGCAGCACATTGTATGGTTTAACATCCAACACGACAGCACTGTAACTCCTTGCTTGCTCCAGGTGCTCACATACAGAGTTTACACGCTCTTTTAGAGGTACTCCTGCAACAGCAACACAGTACTCTGAGGACAACCTACATTACAATGAAAAGGCAGGAAAAAACAAGACATGATGGTATTTGACAACACAAAAATTCTACAGCTGAAGAGGTTAAGAGCACTCAAGTGCTGCTACTCATTTCGTAAGGGAGCAGCTTCAGCCCTCAGAAGCAGAGCATACAGCTCATGTGTGGCAAAAGAAGGTGAATGACAGAGGTGTATATCATGTTAATGTGAGTCAATAGCCAGCTTTCAAGCAATATGAAAATATACTCGTCAGCAGAGTTGCACACTGGGATTACTCCAAGTTACATGATTTACTACTACATCAGCCAAGCACAATACCTTTTTCATTATTACAGCAGTGTTAATTTACAAAAGATCCCCTGGCACAGGGTATCATAAAAATTAACTGTGCCAGAATTATGTGCTGGAAATCAACATCAGTCTTTGCAGCAAATGGACCTGAGAGAACTCCTTTGCAGCTTGCCTTTTAAAACATATACACAAAGGATGTCACAGCCTGTTATCTACTCTCAAGTAGATACCTCTGCAAGTGAGGTTTTGTTTTTTTTACGGTGTGTGTCATTGGTAGCAATGAAAATCTGGGGCCCACTTCTTATTTATACCAGGGCCACTTTACCTCACTCTGGCACAGCTAAGATTCCAGCAGAAACAGAGGTACCGATGTGCTTTGCACAACTGGAGTGCAGTGAAGTGGCCGTGGCACAAAATGCAGCTCATGCTCACAGTGCTTAACTGGGGCATGCACAAGGTGAGTAAAGCTAAACAGAAGACAAATGAAAACCACATTGCCAAAAGGCGTCCGTGTCCCAAAGCTCTGTGAAACTTTTTAATAATGACATTCAGACACTGAAGAAACACATCAAGCAAACCTCTAATTCTGTTCTTCACATTTCTGGTTACTTGCAAATAAAGTGAATTTCAAATGATAACAAACAGCAAACAGAGTAGAAAGCAGAGAAGCATCTAGCCAGTACAATTTAGGTTTCTGTTTTGACTTCCACTTGCCACGTATGAGAGGGAAGTGGCTAACTTTGTACTGGGAGAGTCTTCTACCCTGTTGCCCTGTTTTACTCCAGGGTAAAAGCTGGCATTTCAACAGCAGCTGGACAGCTGCCGATTTGGTGTTTTCTGGTACTATGGGAAGGTGCTGCATTGCTCTAGCTGCATGATGACATGACAGAAGATGGGATTAAAAGAGAAAGATCCAAACAGATGGTTCTGCAAAACATTTGGTTGCTTCAACAGGGAAAAGATGAGGACAAGAACTCTTAGGGGACCAAAGAGGAAAAAAACCACAGCAAAGCAAATCCTGTTGCTTTAGTGCAATTCTGGTCTGTGTTAATGGCAAACGAAACCAAAAGGGTGAGTGATAGCAGAGCTTAACACAGCACTACTACAAGTCTCACTCTGTGGCTTCTGACTACAAAAAATGACATAAGTTTAGACTTTTGCTGTCATGATAGAAGATGCTTATTTCGCAATTCTGGGAGTAATTCTGACTGCAGTGTGAAAACACTTCACACCCAAAACAACGCTGCTTATGCAAGAAAACAGCTTCTGCAGAGAGGGGTTAGCAGGGCAGGGTGCAGTTCTGCTTCTTATAGGGTCCCTGAGCTCCTAGAAAGCCTTTCAGTGTTTTATGTCCAGCCTGAACACATAGTACTGGGTTCACCAATGAGGCCATGAGAGAAACAGTAAAGTGAGATTGTGAATTGTTTTGTCAACTGCTGCCTTGTGGAGCTTCTTAGGCAGCCAGCTATCTCAAAAATTCCATCTGCAGAGGCTGTGATGGTTTCAAACTGGCCCCACGCTTCCTCGGTGACTTTCCGCTGCAGGAGAGGATGGGGTTTCATCCCCAGTAAGACGCACCATCAAAGAGCAACACTGAATTATTACAAGCCAAGGAGAACTGGTTTCCTCCTATCACAAGTTGGACCATGCCGAATTGATTCAACAGTCCAAGTAGCCTGTACATTCCCCACCTTATCTGTGTAGATGGTCTACTCAGTAACTGAGAGGACCACCCCAAACTACCATGGCTTTCCATCACTCAGAGTAGTTCTGACCCATGCTGTTCTGCAGATGTTCTCCCTTCTACACAGCAAAGCATAAGAGTAAAAATAACAAGTTAGCTTCCTTCAGGCATGTTCAGCATATAAACATCTCAAATTGTATGACATCTCCTCCACAGTCTTAGGCCACTGAAAAATGCAAATCAGCATGCAATAGCTATTTAAATCTGCTATTATCTGACAAATAACATCTGATAATTCTCAATCCTTACGATCTCAAGGAGCATATGAACCTGTTTACATTCAAGAATGCAGAGATAGGCTTACCAGGAAGGATAATCTTACTGATTGTTAAATGAGATTACACTGTCATTTAGGTGAAGACTTAACACTACTAAGCAAATGGTGTAAAACAGACATTCACAGAAAGCTGTGGAAGAGGAAACACAGGCCAAATTAAACAGTCTGCTATTCATATGCTTTCTGAACAAGCTGTCAGTCACACACTATTCACTTAGACAACAAGGGGAAAGGAAACCATACCTGTGTACATTTTCCATGGCTGCTACTTCTGCCAGAGCAGCTAAGCTAAAAAATGCAGACACTGCTGGCATATCTGATGTAATACTATGATTTTCTTCTGTCTCTGCATTTCTGGAGCATTCACTGTTGCAATCTGTTTCTGCACTTGATGTTTTTTGAAGAGTACTTTGTGGCAGCTCTTTTGGCTTCTCCTCTGCAAAGAAAGAAAATTAAGTTTGCAGATCTAGCCCTTAAATTCACAGCAGTCTATCAATAGTCTGGTGTTAACAGAATCTTTATCTTTTGGACTTTGATTCTGCAAGTGTAATCTGATTGATGATGCAATCTCTTCAGACCCAAACTCTTGGCAGAAGCACAGTACTAGGGTTTATGAAGCAGTTTACTAAGTTCTGCATTCAACTAAATTTGATCTTTCAGGTCAGGCGAGAGGGCTTTTATGTATGCAGTGGTCCTGAAAGGTAATCTTAACTGTAGAGAACTCTGACAAGGACTCTGGCAGTGACTATCAAAGTATCAAATTCAATTTTACAACCTATAACTAAGTGCAGTGTAATTTGTTTGCTGGACTAGAAACAAATTATGAAAGGTAACCATTTTCCATTTCTCTCTACATCAGTGCTCAGAGAGAAATATCCATGAGGAGAAGAAAGATTTGGTCATTCAAACAAAAGAATTTGGTCATTGTGGACTCGCTGATTTCCCAGTTGACTGATACCTGTATTTTAAAGAATGACCTTTCTAGGCAGGTATTAAAACAAGTTAACTGAAAAACACTTCCCCTGATGGGTTGTTCGTACCCTCAAACCTTCTTCAACCACTCAGCTTTAATAAAATTTAACCTCCGATTTCCTTACCCAGTGTGCCTCCTGCTGGTGACACGCGACCATCTGCTGTTCGGACAAGATGTGTGATCTTAGTTTTTCTTGCTTTCCTTTTCTGGCTGCCAACTAAAGGCTCATGCATCATTGCTGGCTCTGGAGTGTTTAGGGCAGATAGAGAAATTTTATTCTTCCAGGCAGACTCACTGGAATTTCTGTCTTCTAACAGTATGGCTGGAAGAGGACAAAAATGCAATTTTATAAACAGAGTAATTCAGCTACCAGCTATGCTCATTTACCATTTTGCATTCATCTGCATAAAACCTTTCCTCACAGGTACTCAGAGCATAATCCATGGCAAGGTATGATCTGAATGTGCAGATGTTTGCAGGGGAGCAGTAGAATCTGCTCTTAAAGATACCCTGAAAAGTTCAAGTTTCTAATATTTGCAAAGAAAACTCTGAGACGGGCAGTAGCACTTCAGTGGCAGCAGGGTATCAGTCCATATAAAACACTCTGCAACAGAAGATACCAGCAAGTAGCTAAGTGCCAAAACGTATTTAAGGAACAATAAGAGTCCTCACGTAAGCTTATCTTAGTTCACACATGGACACACAACTAGAATTCAGGAATTCCTAACTAACCTCTAGTCTTACCTCTGTAGTCACTATATGTCAGCTCCTCTAAGCAAAGATAAATACTGCCTTTTAAAAAAACAACAAACCTTAAAAAAATGTCCAAAAGGCAGCAAATACAAAAGTAGAGTTGGATCACAGATGAAGACAAGAATGCTAAAAAAAGGAAGCAAGCAAGATAAAATACCATGAAAGAAATACTGCCCATATAAAGTCAGAGAGTGAGAAAGGAAGAGTTTAAATCTTTCTCAGCAGTTGGCATTTCGAAGTAGCCTTCTGCCCTGAACTAGAACACAGTCCAAATTTTCACTGGACGAAATGGTTAATCTTGTTCACAAAAAAACTGGCCAGACAGCAATCACAAAACATTTATTTAAGCTTCCAAAGTCTGAGATCAGTATGTAGTAGTCAATCATTCTCAATTTCCATTGATTTAGTAAGTTATACTGCTGATCCCATGGGTCATCACTAGTCAATAGAGCCAATCGATAGAGCCAATCTGTGACATCTTTTTGCCTCCTGTGATAAAGTATCATGAAGCCTACCCTATCTGTGATCAGTGTCAGCTAGGGTTAGAAAGGAACTACAGGTAGCAAATGAAACACCCAATTAAGTTTTTTACAGATGCCTGCCTATTCTGCTTTGAAACTGGTAACACTCCTGGCATTTGCACCAAGTCCTTGAGGTATGTTTTTTCCCAGTACTGCCATCCTGAATGATTACACAGGCTTTTCCTACTGCCTGCACCTCTTCTTTCCTGTTGAATTTTCAACTTGTTATTTTCTTTACTACCTGTCAGGTTACAGCCCATTTCTTTGCAACAGTCCCTTATATATTTTTCACAGCTGTTACTGTGTCTACAGTTAACTTTTTCTTCCCCCGAGTTTCTTTTGATCTTTTTTTCCCATTTTAAAGACACGTTTGTTCACTTTTTGGGTGGCTGGGCCAGCAAAAATTACAAACACAAAACTGAAGCTGGAGTGCAGACAACTGCTCCTTCAGAAGGGCTAAGCACCAAACAAGACAAGACTCCTGTACTGAGACTGGCTGTGCCACACAGGAGCACCCAACCCCACACACTGCACAACAGCCAGGCAGTCTGCATGGCCTTTGCCCTCTCTGAAGGCACAGTGTGCATTTCTGTTTATTGTTTGTTTTGTAGATTGAATGAGTTTCCGATTCAAAGATATAACAGCTAATAAAACCTTTATCTTCTGTGAGCCTCTTTAACTGTTCATTGTGTGGGGATGTGGACTAGATGAAGAGAACAGTTGTAGCACATTTTATCCTGTTAGTGGTTGCCCTTTGCTCTTTTGTTTTAATGGGAAGAGACCTTTTAATGTTTTATGGTATAAGAATACAATTAGGTCTAGTACATTTGTGTAAAAACACTTGGAAACATCCCAATTCTTAATTTGTTTATGAACTTAATTCACCTTCCCATGTTCTTTTGTAAAATATTTTTGAACTTGTGCACACTCTTTATTTTGAAAAAAAGCACGCAGCTTCAATTAATGTTTCTCAGCAATAGCTGCTAACCTTTCCAGAGCAGAGCTATGCTGTAGAATTTATTTTTTGCAAAGAGAGCAAGAGAAAGCACAGGAAAATATCCACAGTCCAATTAAGCTGAAGTGCCAAGGACTGCAAATATGACTTTCAAGTAACTCAACTGGACTAATAGCAAGATGTTCAGATAAGCTTCCTGCATTGAAACCAAAATCTTAATTGGAATGTACAAGTAAATAGGCAGCTTTCTCTCTAGATTTCTTATTTGGGAATTCAAAATTGTTGATTATGTATTAATGCAATGGTCTGGTTGTAGTCCAAGACTATTTGTTAATTCTGATTTGCTCTAATTAGTACTTCGACAGTGCTGTCTAATTCTAGTCTGAATGAGTTTATAATTTTTTAATCTTAGTAATACAACTATTTCAAACAATAAACAACATATTATAAAAAGAAACATGATTTAGTATGTGTTTAATAAGATGTGTTGTATGTCAGTTCACTAGAAATTAACTCTATTGATCACTGCAGCTGAGGGCACCCTTTTACATTTTTCTTTCTCATACTCTATGTGTCAAAAAAATAAAGAGCAGAAAAAAAACTCCTGAAAGGTAAAATAAGAAGAGGCATGACTTAAAGACATAAGGAGTACATGATGTTGGTGTATTTAACTAAGAAACAGCAGAAGGTGGCTCTACAAACACAGATGCAGCAAGTATATTCCCTCTCCATGTTTTAAGGTTTTTCCCATTTTTGAAATGAGACTTGAGTCCTCTACTTCCCTTTTCTTCTCTAGCTCTAAAATAAGCTTTTCATCATAATTTTGTTACCATACAGTTTTGAACAGTGGAGGATTAAAGATGAACAATGAGTACTTTTTCCGTGTGTGGGTACTGGGTGGATGCTGAAGGGAAGATCCTTCTTCTCTAGCAGTCTTAGTAGATGTTGGATTAAGAAATCATTTCACTCACTTCTTCACAGAGTATTATTCAAGCAGACAACACCTAACTTGGAGGAAATCACACAAAGGCTTCACTCACAAGACCCTTTGCACTGACTTCCAGAGGAAAAAGGAGTCCATGCTTCAACAACTGTATAGCTAAACCAGCTGCTAATGGGGGTCCTGCACCTCCTTCAAGAGGAATAGCATTCCACTGCTTCCGCTGACAAAGGTATATCCATATGGATGCTCCAAATCAGGACCTGGTTTTGTTCTGCAGAAAGGACAGGGCTAAACAGGTTTAATTCCTGTGTTTTTCTTTAGTAATTTCTTTAATCCATCTGACATCCGTTCTGTTTCCACACTGTCCTGTGTTCAAGACCTGTCCCATGAGGAGCTCAGCTAATTTTCAGGAGAATGCTGACTAGAAACGAAACAAGGTTCTGCAGCTACTTGTGCAGTCCTGCCAACAGGTATCTGCATGTTCAGCTCTTCACATGACAGTGGCATGAGCAAAACTACAAGGTTAATTTTGCAAGCAAGGTTGAGAACAAAACATGCATATGTGGGCCTTCTGGCATGCTTACACCACAGTGGCAAACATTCTTCAGAGTCTTCTGAGTACTTCTGTTTGTTAAAGGTTTGCATGGACAGGTTACTCTTTTCTGCAGGCATGCAGAGTACATGTAGTCTTATTTCCTCCCATGTCTGCGAACTAGAAAAATGAAATCAATTGAACTGACTTGGCACACTACAGAAGATGACAACCGTTTCAGACCAAACCCCAGCAAAACACAGACAGATTTAAAAGAACTTTAGTGATGTCTATCTGTTAGGAGAGAGAGGTGCAGAAGTTTAACCATGTCTAGTGCAGAACGAATGCTCTGTGAGTCTAAGCATGCTGGTATCAAGAAGGAAAGGTGGGCTGTAATGCTTTAATGGTCTTTATGAAGTTAAAAAGGGAAAATCTAGCAAGGTACAGCATAGCTTCAAGTCATCAGTGCCTAGGGAACCACTTTACCAAAGTGATACCAAGCACACTCTGACTTACATCCTGGCAGAAATTCCAGCTCTTCTGACAACAGGACACTGTTACAATACTGCTTGTGGGGTCAGGCAGCACAAAGAGCTGCAGCAAGGGCTGGGGACTAACAAGCAGAAACAAAGCAGCAGATAGTTAAACCAGGTGTATAAAACAGCTACCTGGGTGGGAAGCTCTGCTGCCTGAACCCATGCTGACCCAGACCAAGGCACAGTGGCATAGAGCTACTGGCTCCCTCTGGGCTGCAGGCCCCACACAACAGAGCCCTGATGTGTGTGTGGGAAAGCTGCTGGAGGATCAGCATCAGGCACAGGGCTGCTTCACACATTAGCTAGTGTTGAGACTGGTGCAGACGTTCACCTTCTCTGCTCCCCTTCTGGTGCCAAGGCCAGTACTGCAGCTGGTTGTTATGCAAACCATGCAAAAGCCATCAGCACAATTCACTAAGTGTATCTGCAAAGAGGCAATCACTGTTATTTCAGTATTGCTTCCCATCAGAAAGTCTTGACAGAGATGCAGAAAAATAAAACTCTCAGCTGAGTGGTGTTTAACTTTCCCAAACAGGCACAAGTCTGGCTGTGCTTCTGTCAGCCTTAATAAGCAAGTGATGCATCTCTTAACATAGTCATGTGCATGACTAGCAGCAGGTGCACTGGTGTTTTACTGGGCTCTATTTAGCTTTATAAAAACCTGCAAACTTGTAACATGCTGACTTGCACTGGTGCTGTGTGTACGATGTGGTCAGATGGAGTCAAAATTCACTCAGATTTTCATACCAGAGACACAGACAACATGATCCAATCACATCAAAATCTGCCTTTAGTGCACTTAATTTTCTTCTTTTGTAACACAGATGGACACAGGCACACCTACTTTTCAAGATGACAAAACATGAAGCTAGCACGACCTCTGCTGACCTTCCAAGTGCCTCTTCTTCAGCTATATGAACATTCAAGCTTCTTCTTCCAATAAAATTAACTTCATAAAAAACAAAATCACATATCATATAGACTTGTGACTCACCACAAGTACAGACTAACTATAAAAAGGAGTTGAAATTTTAATTCAGTCTTTGATTCACTAAATCCTTGAAAAAATATTTGAATTGAAACAAAGATTCTGGGATTCCCAGCTTGAATGCTGCAGAATATGGGACAGTGTACTCTAACAGTCTAGGACCCTGTTGCCTAGGAACGCGTGAGAGGATGAAGTTACGTGGGCAGCACATGAGGCAAGGCTCTTCCACGTCTGCCAAGGTCGTGCCCACACTGCACTTTGCTGATCGACGCTTTCCTTTCAGTGTCACTACATGGTACACTTCAAAGTCAGCAAGACCACAGATTTTTTTTTCCCCTTTGTAACTCAGGGGAAAATGCAGAACCCCAACAATATATATATCCACTGCCTTTCCTTTGATGATTCATCTGTGGGCTGTATAAGGCTCCTAAATTCCCTCGTGCCTTTGCTTTAATCTTGGGAGGAACTTAGCAAACTGGCTCTGCTCCAGCAAATGCACAGACACATCTTTAATGTTTAGACATGATGACATTATTCACATGCTTAACTTCCAAGGACATGCCTCTGTGTCGTGCTGGAACAAGGCCAGGGTATTCAACACTTGCCAGGCTTGAATCTTTGATCATGGTGCACACTTCACTTTATATAAAAACAGGCTGATTTCTTTTAAACAAATGCAGTGTCTGACATTTTGTTTAGTCACATTTTTATCTGCAGATTTTAAGGTATTTATATTTTTTACTCTTTATCATGTATTAAATGCTTTCTGTTTCTTTTTCCATTGGAGAATTTAAACACCCATTTTTCTTAATGATTTGTCTACGTCTATTAATAATTCAGGAACAAAATCTGAATAGCACTCAATAAAAGCTATGCTAATGTATGGTGCCTTTTTTACACCGACACTGAAGCAAGATAGTTCTTATCAGCAACTCCCACAATATGTTTGGTGTACAAATACAACAAAACAGAGCACGTAATTTCAAAATATTTGCACCGTTGAATGCAGCAAAGCTGGCAGAGCCTATGTGGGAAAACACATCACAGGTGCCAGAAAACATGGCATCAGGAAAAGAGAGGAAATTAGATGGCTGAGTCTTAGGGAAACACCTTAAGCAAAAAGGTAGCTGGAGGAACTGGAGATGGGACCAGCAATTTTAGTATCTTAGAGACACACTTGGGGAAAAAACAGACAAAACTAACAGTGCTAAGGAAGCAGATGCAGAGAGGTTCTTCTACACCATGGGGACAATGTGGGAGAGAACTCCCCTGTGGAACAGCTAAGGAACAGCCTGGGCATGACTTGCATAGCATGAGCAACAAGACTACAAAAGAAAAAGAAAACAGGGCTCAGGGAAGCAGACTAAGCTATAATCCTGTACATACTGTACACTTGAAAATGCCCCTCAGAGTATGCAGGTGTGCAAGATCACAATAATGTAATGAGAAAAACACTTTGACAGTGGGCAAAAAAAGTCCAGAACGTAACTTAGACTGTGGAAGGTATCTTCAGTCTGAGGCAAACAGAAAGCTGGTTAAGATTTCTACAGAGGCAGGGTTGGAGGTTAGTATTTCTGAGATCTGGTGCAAAAACAAGTGCTTAGATCCCAACCAAGTTCTTACCCTCTGACCAGGTGCAGTCTGCAAAGTTTTAGACAGCAGCAAATCACAGGGATAGGAGACAGGGACATGGATAAATGCTCTGGCAAAGGGATAAATAGTATGGTCACCGATATACAAGGTATGCAGATGAGAGCAACCAAAGCACTAAAGAGCCATGAGCTGTGAAAGATAAAGAGTTCAGGGCCAAGTGCAGAATTGCCCTTGCTTTGTCAGCTCTGCTGCATGGCATCTAAAGCAGGGAAACAGCAATTAAAGGGAGATGCCCAGTAAAAACAAAACAGCATCATACTGGAATAAGGTAATATAATCAGCTGGAGCCAGCAGGTAATGAATCATAGCAGGGCAATAAGGAACCAAAGCAATCACAGACTAGAGAGTTGAGGTGCTCTGTCTAGAAGCATTTCCCCAAGACAGAATTGAGAAAGAAGGCAGTCTGAAACCTGAACTAAGTAATGCATCAGTACCTTTGTCCAGAATATTAAGCTTCTTTCTGTGCTTAATTTTGCTGACAATTTTTTGGAATAAGTTCTTTTTCTGAGACTGGAATGAACCTACAGACAACATTAATAATCCATACTTTTAATTAGCAGCTTCAAGAAGAGTACAACAGTCACAGTATGTACTGTACAACCTCCCCTTCCACTAATACAAGTTGCCATTTCATGAGGAAGCACAAAACCTGATCTTCTGCCAGAAGGGACCCTGGAGGCTTTCAGCAAGCTGTACTTCAACCCATCATCTCCCAATGTTTAAGTGGATACAAAGCATTTCAATGAATTAAGCCCTTAGGAAAGCTCAGCCATATAACAGAACAGGGATTTTGCTTGCTTGTTTAAAGATATGCTCTATTTCACATGTGTACTGGGCTTGGTTGGCAGGGAGCAAACTTTCCTCACAGCAGCCTGGATGGTGCTGTGTTTTAGACCCATGACCAAAACAGTGCTCGTAACACACCTATGGTTTAAGTACTGCTGAGTAGTGTTTACAGAGCACCAAGAGCTCTCTTTCTCCCTCTGCCACCCCAGTGAGTATGTTGAGGGTGTTTGAGAGGCTGGCAGGTGACACAGCTGGGACAGCTGACCCACACTGACCAAGAGGTATTTCACACCTTCATGACATTCATGTCATACCAAACAATAAAACCAGGGGAAAGTTTTTTCCAAATTTGTCCAGTGCTCAGGGACTGGCTGAACGTAAGTTTGTTGGTGGTGAGCACTGGCTTTTGATCATCTGTTTCCTCCCTTCAACTTATGAAACTGTGTTTGTCTTGACCCAGGAAGTTTTTTTCCTTGCTCTTGCCCTTCCAATTCTCTCCATGGAGGGAGAATAAGCAAGCAATAGGGTGGGGACTTACCTGCTCACCAGGGCCAACCCACCACAATACGCAAGAGGTACCACTGCATTTTTGGTGCCCAGAAATGAGATACACTAAGTGCAAAAATTAAG
Source organism: Sclerurus mexicanus (assembly GCA_013396755.1). NCBI lineage: Eukaryota > Metazoa > Chordata > Aves > Passeriformes > Furnariidae > Sclerurus > Sclerurus mexicanus. The sequence continues at coordinate 324,805 of VWZF01002697.1, forward strand.
GCTCCTAAGAGAGGAAGGTGAGGTTTTGCCCCAGCTGAGGTCATCAAGAAGCTAGCCTTTGCCTCATTAATGGAGCAAACAGCGATATAACAGCAACACAGACAAAACAGATGCCCAATCTCTACACTGCAAAACCAGTTTTATGGAGTTAATTTACAGAAACTGCACTTCAAAATCTTATTTCCAAAGACACAGCAGACAAGCAAGTCTTCAGGCTAGCTCAGAACAGACCAGCCCAAACAGAAATGAAATGTACTGCAGATGACAAGATGGGTTATAGCCTAAAAAGACTTCGAAAAGGATTGTAACCACCACAAACACTGCAATCTTCCACTCATCCTTAACAGGATCCAGACACACACATTGGCTACTGAGACACAACTGCAACCATGTAGTAACACGTGATCCAGGTCTATATCACACATTTTCAGTTTGTCATCACACACACACTCTGTATCCAACGAAAGGAGAAAAGTGCAGCACATGGAAGAAGCATTTAGTATTATCAGGGGAAAACCATTCACAGACACTAGGCTATCTGATCAATACTGAAAATTACTGAAAGCTAAAATCCAGCCAGAAACAGGCACAGAAACCATAACATTTTGCACATGTTGGCTTTGTGGCTCACTGCTGCTTCTTTTTTAATACTGGGGGAAAAAAATTAAAATTTTAGAAAAAGATTAATAATCTTCCAAAAATCTAGAAGTCAAAGAACAAACCAAATAAACTCCAAGTGAGACATGATCTTAGGCAACATCAGCTTGAATCTGACCATCTTCACTAGAACCTGTATAGAAAATATCAGAAAGCTCAACTGAAGAGGTCATATTCACTCAAACTTACAATGGCTTCGAGAGTATCACAGAGTTGGGTAAGTGGTCTAGTGTCAGTGCAATAAAAATGTAAAACAAGGAATGAAAAAGCTCAGAGAGCTGGAGGGAAAGCCTAAGTGAAAAAACTGAGTTTTTCTGTAGACTGAGGTCAAATACTTCCTCCACATCAACAGAAACAAGTCTTTCCACCAGTTCCACAGGAAGACAGAGGCAGAGGTACCCAATTAGATGATTCTTATGACATTTTTACTACTATTTTTTAATTAGCAGATTAATGATTTTTACAGGTCCTTGGAATAAGCAACATGTTACATATCACTTTTGTTTCTATTTCTCCAGCTCAATCTGCACCCTACAGATCACTTCAGTCAGTACCACAGACCGTCAGTCAGTGCCAGAATAACCAGGCAGAATAACCGAGATGAAAAACTCACAAAAAGATGACAAGAATTGCATGAAGAAGGAAACCTGTGTCTTTCATCTCCTTCTTCCCTTCCAAGGCACCTCTGCCATCAGCTTGCATCTGTGACGTGTACGGTACTGACAGTCACATGACACTTTCCCAGATGGAAAATCCAAGGACATTTACTTTAGTAGGACCAAAAGAAAAGCTGCCTTTCCATAAGGAAATTTCCTATTTCCTTTTCTTTTGGCTGTTACTCCTGTGAGACAGTGCCCTTTGGCCATCAATACAGTGAAAGAGAAGATGGGCTTATAGTAATTAGGTCAACATGTCATACTTGAACCTGAGAATATAACTTCTGACTTCAAGAGAAACTTCATTAATACTCCCTGCCTGAACAGTTTAGGCACAGTCACCATGCAGGAGTTGACAGGATGGCTAGCTGGGCTGCACCTGTTTCATGGGGACAGCAAGCAAGTATTCCAAGACTTTGAACAAGTGTCACTTGTGAACATTCAATCCAGAGAAAATCCCTGACTGAATAAACTATCCTAAAAGTCTTGTTGATAGGCAATGGAACCTGGATGTGATTTCCTATAGAAAGTTGAAAAAAACTTTTAATGTTATTAAAACTTGTTATTAACCTTTTGTTGTTATACAGCCATCTGCAAGTGTAAGGTTAATCCTTTTCTCCTGATCATCCGTCTCTGTTGGAAATATTCTACATGGCTCCTCCTCTCCCTAGCACTTCAGCAATTGCCACGGGATTTAATCCCTGGCTTGCCCATTATGCTCACTGAGGGCAGTAGGGATTACCGCCTGGGAATACTTGCGATGGCCAACAGCAGCTGCTCAGGGAAGCAGCAGGCAGGAAAATTAACTGTAACTGCAGTTCCACCACATTTCTGGGCATATGCCTCCTCTGCTCTCACCAAGTGCCATATTTTAAAAGACCTAATCAAACAGAGAACACTTCAACAAGATCCTAAGAAAATTGGGAAAAACAGCCTGTGCATTTCTGCATGTCTCAGGAGGAAGACACTGTTTTTTTAGGTTATGATCTCTGGAACATTATGGCATGCAGTCCCCAGGCATCCGAATGTTTTGAACTGACCCAAAAAAGCCCCAGAGCTAAGACCAAGAGGAATGCCACAGAGCAGTATCCATTGTAAGCTGATGCTTTATTTCTAGTCCTAGAGGCCACACAAAAAAAAATTGTAGACAGTTTCTTTCCCGAATAAAAGCACACTATGCATTTCTCTCTCTGCCTTCTCCAAATGAAAGCTTTAGTGCAGTGTTTGGTGTATAAGTGAGCATTTCTTCACAGTACAAGGCAGAAATAATGACTGTGCCTGTTGTTCACTTTTGCACAGGAGCAGATTAATGACTCACTGCAGACAGCTGACTTCTGTGTGGTGGGATGTTTTGGCACATATGCCATTGGAAAGAAGGAAAAAAAAGAAAGCAGTTACAGCTCCAGCAAATGTCTGAGCAGGCCATCTGCACAGATTCAGTATAGCTGCATTTGTCAGCCATTTTGTGATAATATTATTGAACATGCGTATTCCCAGCACAAAACTGGGAGGCGGATTTTGCCAAAAGCCTTTTAGCTTATTCAGTCCCACTCCCACTGAATAAAGACCCCCATTAATTTCAGTGGGAGCAGAATTTGGACAATTTGGAAAGCTCTGGGGAAAAAATTGCTTCTCATTTAAGAAAGTTCAAATTTTCCAATATACACATCGATTTGAAACAGCTTTCACATTACAGGGTTCCTCAGGACTTTTTATACTGAAGAACTGGCTGAAGTGAGCACTGGACATAACAAGCACCATGGAAGTAGTTGGTGGGCACTGACCTACTGATTTTCCACTCAGGAGCTGGAAAACATCCTGACAATCCTGGCTGTGTGGTTAGGTAGCATATCAGGCCTGTTGTTGGCATAGGTTAATGATGTTTGACAGAAAATCAATCCGACAACATGTAGGCCAAAATAAAACTGATCAAAGCATACAGCTACAGTTGGGGATGAGGTGTGGGAAAATGCCCCAAACCCAAAAAACAAGAACATTTCTCCATATTATTCACCTAACATTCTGGGAAAGGTTTAATGTGCAGCACTGCAACATATTTTCTGAATTCTAAATATAATTTAGTAGCCACTGATTTTTGACTGTGAACTGAGAATGCCTGCAAAATTTATGATCTTGCCATTGCTCTTCCAGAAAAAGCAGGGAATGATTGCAAACAGTTTTAAACCTACCCCTACTGATTATTATCTGTTGTTTGGAAATATCCAGAGGCCTCAGCAACTCAACCAAAAGCCAAGCAGCAGAAACAACTCCATTCAACACAGTAATGCAGAGCACAACAGAGCAAAGTTAAGGTCTTCCAAATCCCAACACAGTCACAACCACATCCATTAGATTATATTGACCCTTCATGGCTCATGCTCATCACACTGCAAGAGTAAGATGTTAATTTTAATTCTCATGATGTAAAAAACATGACAATTCAAAAAATCCAGAACCATTCCAAACCAAGCTCTATTATTTTGCACAATATACCAATTTAATTTCCTGCAATACTTGCAGAAGCCTACCATGCAGACCTGTACATGCTACATCTTTGGAGATCACTGTTCTGTAATAGTCTTTGGACTCACCACATTTCACAGGAAGGCCAACAGCATGATGAGGCTGAATAGCCTGTCAGTACACCACAAATTGAATTGAGGATTCAGCTTAATAAATGTCTGGCTATGCTGAAACAGCCTCTTTACTAAGCTAGTTAGCTTGCTTGTACGCACTTTTGTTCATGTTGATTTAAATCCACAACCTGCATTCTAATTTCACACATCCTAACAAAATAAACCACATTTAAATTGACCTACTACCATAAAATATTTACTTTTTAGCAATCTTTCTTTTCCAAAAGAAAAACGGTTTGTTGGAAAGTTTTTCAACTACCTCCTGAGAGCTGAACTTTGCTCTCCAGGGAGTTGGAATGACTGACACAAGCTGTCAGCTTGCTCAGCTAATGTTAGTGAATTCAACAGTAACTGAAATTAGGAGCAGATATCACCAGCTCCATCTGGATTTAGTCCAGGGCTGTGGTTAGATGTTCACTACAGAAAAAGCAGCGCCACTATCAGATATTCCTGCCCTGGGGCTGCTTGTTGCAACTCCACAGCTCAGTTGGTGGAAAAGTTCATGTGACTGTTTACCATCTGCTTCAGTGCAAAGTCAGCTGGCTTAATTCAAAGAGCCCTTACTGTCAGCCAGAGGCAAATACTCCACGGTTGTCTCCACAGGGCTGTGCCCAAACTACTCATATCAGGCTTGTAACCTGCCTGCAGTTACACTTCTGACTTTCCCTTGAGACATGGCTGTATGTATTCCAATGCTTTTCAAGTGATGCTAACAAAGATAAAAATTAAACTCTCATGTATGAGCCTAACCAAAAGCAGAATGCAGTTCTGGGCTAATTGACTTGAGGCACCATTCTAGTGTGCCATTCCCAAACAGCACAGGGCCTGCAGAGTTTTTAAACATACAGACACCTGAACAGGTAAATACTGTGGTGAGAAATCCAATGAGCTGCTACTACAACTTCAACTGCCAGATCATGCTAGATGAGGAGATCTTGTTCCCAACAGATGTTTCTTAATTAACTAGTGTGTTATCATACTGTAGAGCAGTTCATTCATGCTCATTGAAGAAGTTCTGTCAACTACACACCATAAAAAAAGGGCAGTTGAAGTCAGAACAGTATTAGCACAAGTCTAATTTTGCAAGTGGCTGTTCCACATCTAATTACATGAATACAAAAATCAATACCAAAATTGGCATGCACTAGAGAAGAACGGCTGCTCAATCCTCCACACTTTAATGTGATTATTTGTGAAACACTCAAAAGGCATAGATCTAACCCAGGGTCACCTGTTCAAAGCAGCCATATTAGACCTGAAAAGCTGTCAGTCAGTGGAACTACCATAGTAGCCGAAAAGGGAATGAGCTTCACATTGTGGACTGTGCCTAAGGAGGATCCTTTTGAGCATCCTTTTGTCTTGTGGAATTATTGGTAAACCATTCCTTCATTTTGTGATGCTTCTATACTGTATGTATGCATTAGTATTTCAGCCACAGTCTAAAAGTAGTTTTCCCTACCGCACTGTCACTTCTCTACCATCTCTGTGTCACAGGCTGTCTATATATGAAACAGCCAAATGTGTCAAGATCTCCCTTCATGAGCCTCAGCAATGGAACTGGGTATGGAATTGGTTTTCCTCTCCTCTAACCTTTTGTATCATGTTAAGGCATTTTGCTCCAAACTTATGATAGTTAAAATCTTAATAGAAAGGAAAATCCAAATGTTTCATTCAGATTTCTCTGCTGTCTTATGTTGTAATTCATAGAACTTAAAATTACAGTGAAATGCAAACAGGCATAAAACGACGTTTTCAAAAATGTCAAAATATAACCTTTAATCATCTGCCTTTCTTTCTCCATTTTCTCTTGGGAAAACTAGTCAAATTCACTTACCTCACAAATATTCATGTTTTTGATAAACCTTCTTGCTATGAGGAAGATATTTCATGTACAAACTCTAACCAGTTCTACTCATCATGAAAATTAGGAGTTAAGAGTACAGCCTGAAAACTAACCCAGGTGAGAACCAACTAACTTCAGTACTAGGAAATTTTTTATTTGACTTCACACTTTTCACGTGTAACAGTGAAGGAAGGATGTATAAATTCCTGAGCTTGTTGTAGCATTGTCATTGCTTAAGAATGTATTGCACACGGCAATTTACCTTTGTTGGATTTTGGTAGTTCACATGAGCCGCTTCCAACCTTTCGCTTTTTCCTCGGAACAGCTGAATTTTTCCTGTCAAAGGTAATAGGACTGTATTGAGGGAGGCTGTTGAATTTCTTTGCAAATTCTTCTTCCAATTTTGCTAAGCTAAATGGGAAACAAAACCAATCAAATTAAATGTAACTCTGTTTATGGAGAAAAAAATATTGTTTAAGAGCATGTGTGCATAAATACACACCTGTTTACACAGAAAGAGGGGGAAAACACATAAGCACACACACACTGTAAACATCAAACCAGTATATATTAATCCAATTTTGCAATGAGAATGTACACTCTAGCTTCTGCATTTGAAGTTCAGTACAAATTGATTACCTTAGCTGCATATGTTAAAATTAGAAAAAAATAATCAATGTCATATTGGTGGCATTTAGCTCTGTTTGCTTCACAGATTTATACAAGGGATTTGTCTGTTCTGTGAGGGGAATGAACAAAGACAGTAAAACCAATAAATAAACCAATAAAATAACTTCATATTAAAGTTCTCTACACCAGAATGAAAACAACATTTCAAACGAGAAGAAAAATGTCAAACTAATCAGTCTCCTGTGGATATTCTGAAAATGACACTTAGCAGTGGGAATTAGTTTTGTATTTATTCTGGGTGATTATATTTTCTCCCCTCATATTTTATTTGCTGTGAGATGAAAAATGCAAACTAGCTCATGCTTCCATGAAACCCAACATGCCTCATACTTCACCCCAAGATGAATGACTGCCACTAGATTATGTACAGCTCAAGAAATTCACAGACATGGTATTATTATTGCTGATAACCAGATGAAAACAAAGCACTCGAACAGGATGGCACAGTGTTTCTGGCTGTAATGACTGTGCTGGTTTATATAAGCATTCTGCAAATCTTTGCAGCCAGGCAGGAGTATGAGTAGGAATTGTTTTTTAGTAAAAGGCTAGGCAGATTATAAATAGCCCTGTGAATTACATTTTCTACTTGTTTTTAATTCTCTTTGCTATGAAAAACCTCACCTTGACAAAAGTCAACATGACTATTGGAGGGATAGCCCTGACACACTTGGAAGTATCACAAAAAAACATGGTACTTCTAGCTGCTCTGAAGCAGCACTTTAAGCAAATTGCATTCTGAAAGCTTTAGTACACAGAATGATACCTCACTTTATTTCTGTAATAATTACTTCTTTCAGCAAGCCAGCTTCCACCTAAAAATACAGCTGTGACTCCTGGCAGACCATGCACAAGGTGAGGTTTTTGTTTGTGTATGCACACCCATGTTTTGTTTTGTTTTGAAATCACAAAAGTGTCTGACATTAGTCGTGCTTGCTACTGCTACCTTCCTCTTTCACGTTGATTTTCCCTGACAACCACAAAACCAGCTGATTTTCTGCTCTGACAGCTGTCATGCAGTTCCATCCTCTGCCTCATTCCTCTCCCACTGTCAGTTCCCACCTGCCTCAGCTCCTGCCCCAAGGGCACGTGAGGGGCTGCAGCTCCAACTGGGAAGGCCCAGCCTCATCTGACAGCAGATGAGCTGCCATCCTGGCCTGTAATTTATAGCTCGTGCGACGTGGAGGCAGTGGGGAGTGCTGCTAACTCTAGGTCAGCCATTAATTATTACAAACAAAATAATTCATTCACATTATCATGAATTTTCAGAGCATGTCACAAGCCTGGTGAGACACACGTAGCTGAGCTGAGGTCTTCATGCCATACAGCCTAGTGCTGCCAGGAGATTTTTGCAGGTACAGCACTGCTTGGCAAAGAAGTGGCTGTACATGGAGAAAGCACACCTGACTCGGACCATGAGGGAACTGCAGGCAACTGCTGAGGGAGAAGCTAAGAGGACATGGGGAGAATGATGTAATTCTGAAGGGGTGAGGACCCTTTCACCTACACACACACACAAAATGAGGCTAAAATGCTGCTGAAGGGAGTAGAGAGTTAAGTGGAGCAGGTAGACGTAAAACCAGCTCTTCAAGTAGCCAGATCAGGTAAAGCAATGAACAGGGATAACGGATTCTTACTCCAGAACTTATGCTTCACAAATTCCCTATTCTGCCTTGACAGAGTTCACTAAATAATATTCATTAATGATCCAACTGAATAAGGATGAGAGATTGGCAACTATGTATTTCCCCATCCAGCCAGCTAGTGAGGGTAGAACAGTGTTCGGTGAATGAATGAATTATTAAGACAATTCTTCCTAGCTACTTTGAATAAATTATTTACAACTACTTCTTTTTTTTTGCTATAAGATACAATCAGTTTTCACACCATTATGCGTGAAAAGTTTCCAACCATTCAATTTAAACTTAAAAATATTTACAAAACTAATTCAAAGCATTAAAAAGACAAGATGTTCCATTAATTTTTCTTGATTCTTCAAAGCAAACAAGACTTGGAGATTTTAATTGATTTAATATCTTTGCTGAAAGTGAGCTGCAGCTACATTTCACATAGACTAGGTTATAAAAAATGCTACTTCAAACCTCCAAAAACAAACATTTAATTTTAACCATGCAGTATGGAAAATCTACCCCTTTTTAATTCATTTTCATATCTTCAAGAATTTGCAAGTAGGTATGAACAGCCACGCAGATTTAACCACTGTGACTGAGGTTAAATAAGCCTGTAACACTCTGACAAAAATTGTTACTCATACACTAGAAAAGCAATTCTGTGCAGCCTTGCTAAATTTTAATGCAGCTATACTCAGTAATTATTTTTAAGATATATTTAATTTCTTCATGGTGTACATAAACAGTTTAAGTATCTTTTCTCTACGGTGGAAAAATGATATATTTATCATAATTATATGTCAATACAAGAAAATTGTTTACTGTTCCTCTGTAAGCAATCTCTCCAGGCAGGCAAAGCGATCTGTTTTTTCTAGTCTGCTTTGGTCTATGACTGAACACCTACACAGACCTTTAAATACTGCTTGTGAAATGCTTTGATAATATAAGCAATCCTCTTCACCACTTTTTTGAGCAGGTAAATACTGTGTGGTTTTTTTAGAACTGAGCAAATAACATAATTCACATTCATGGTGGTGCAAACCAGGAAAGATCTCCAAGGAATTACTTTGCTATACTAAAAAACCAGGTATCTAGAGCATGACGCAGCTCAACAGCATTTATAATTTTCAGAATTCTGTCTAATTGTCCTTATTGGGGTGTTGGATGCAGTTCACTTAGCTGCAGCGAGGAGGACTCACTCTTAAATTATTAGGCTGACCTAACTAAAACTTTGAACACAGTTAAGCCACAACTTACCCAAAAATAAACTCTTCCTTTGGCTTAGTCTTTTTCAGTTTTTTGTTCCCACTTGTCCCACTTGGGGAAAAGGCCCAGATTTCTTCATTCCAGCATCCTTCATGATCTGAGGAGTTGCCTTTTCCTGAGCTTCTTTTTCCTGTGATGAAGGCAGAAAATTGTTTCTTATCTTTAGAAAAATGTGCCAAAACAAAGTGGGCTCAGAAGATACTTGTGTACCTGTTCAGTACTGTTCTTTGCCATCCTGCCTCTAAAGTCAGGATCTCTTGAGGTATAAAGGAGAAAGAGATAAGATTTACAGTAATAAACTTCCCTAAATTACTAACATATTTTTTCTAATTGCACATATAAATCTACTAGTCAGAAAAACACATTTCAAGACATCTCACTGAAAACTTGCAGAAATTATCTCAATTTTATCTTTACAAAAGGGTAAGGGTTCTTGCTCACTGCCGACAGCAAAACTAACAACCAAACAAAGAACACATTTGCTTCTTGTAGGATTGAGAACTATGCTCACAACCACCAGAGTTGTTTACAGAGAAACAAGGCAATTGTCCGGGTTACACACATCACAAGCACTGAGTACATCTATCAGTAGGCTAACCAACAGAGCCTTCAGTCAAGAAGTCAAATTTCAGATCATGAAAGATGAAAAGGGAGAAGTTAAGAGTTTGAGAGGTAAGTAGGAAGACAGATGGCAAGACTTCAAAAGACCTGCCCTGCATCATGGAGTCCAGCCCCTCCCTCCACTTGCCCCCGGCATCTCAGGTGACCAGACACAACATTCCCATCACACACTGTTCAAACTCCAGCTTAAACACTGACTTTCACTCTTTCTCCCACTCCAGGCAGGCTTTTGCAGTTCATGCTGTAAACAGAACAATCAAAGCCACCCACCTCTGTCCACATTAGCGCGCAGAGATGTGAGCATGCCCTCTGACACCAGAGTTTTATAAAGAGCACCTTTGCAAGATCTCTCTGATTTCCTGGAGCCACAGGTTTCTATCTTTTTAACACAGTCACTGTCCTCAGTTTTGACCTGTTCTGGTAAGCTTTGGGGTACCATCTCCTCTGTTGGGGTCAGTGGTTCCACTTTAATGTTATCAGAAGTCTCACAAAGTACTTCCTTGTTGGCTGCAATACTAAGGAAATCAGGAGGCTTTGATTCTTTGGTGGTCTCCATCGGTTTCTCCTTTGATGTCTTCTTCTCTTTCGATTTCACTTTTTTCTTTGGTGATTTTGTATCCAACACGCTTCCCTTCACACTTGAGACAGGGCGGGGTTTTTTGCGGGGAGTATCCGTGAGTCTCTCAGCACCCCAGTCCCCCTTTGCAACAGCTTCAATTGTATACATTACACTTTCAATGTCCGATTCAGAGGACTGCCTTTTTTTACAAGATTTCTTGGGGGTGGATTTTTCATTTGTGTGCCGGTCTAACTTATTTTTTTTCTTTTTCTTCTTTATTTTTTCTGGCTTTAGCCCGAGGATATTCATGTCACCCATGAAAAGTTCTGGGGAACAGCATATGTGATCCTTTATGTTATCCTTTCTCTCAAAAGGACTGTTTTCCATTGCAAGACTAGTAAAATCTCTGCATTTAGCAGTTTCTGATTCCTCAGCTTTTGTTTCATCCCGGTTTTGAATTTTCTCTAATTGTTCTACTTTTCCTTTACAGGACTCTTTTACTGTTGTTTTCTCCAGTTCTATTTTCATTTCCTCTGAAACTTTCCCTCCCAGATCTTCCAGTGTTTCCACTTTTGTTTTCCCAGGTTCTTTCACTTTTACTCCTTCTGAAGCAAGGCACATCTAAAACAAGTTAAAAACAGGCCCCATGAAACAAACATTAACTGTTAACAGTACTTACTTATATTAAACAAGCATTAAACAGGGAATCCCCCTGGCATTTTAGTTCAGGAAAGCAAACTATGCTAAAGGACAGCACTGAAAAACATGCTGAAGCCCTACTGACATGGATGCATTGTGATGATGGCTAAGTGCTAGAATAAGCCTGGTGGGTTCTGCTGCTCTAATAGAAAAGACTCCAACTGATCTCAGTGGTGTCTCCATGATCCCTTAAGGGTCCTTTATATAATCTGGAAACACACTGCTAGATTGATTTTCAGAATACCCTAAGTGCAACAGCACAACAGAGTTATCTCTGACTAATGCCACAGACAAGTTACTTGAAATCTCACATCTGTTCCCCCTTCAACTCTCAAATGTCCTTTATACAATTCCTTCCTCCATTTTCCAAGTGGCTCTGAGGGAGGGAGGGGAAAAAAGATAATTGAATCTCAGTAATCAAGATTATTTTCTTTTACTTGAATGTGCAAAGTAATTTGGGAGGTAGCACAACAGCCTTCCAAATCTTTCTTCTCATGTCACAGACTTATTTTGCAAAGAACTGCAACACAGCAGTGGTTGCCATGGTTATCTCCTTCTGGAGATAGCATTAATGGAAACCAAAATCCTCATACTGAGGAACACTGATATATGAGAAAAGAGCTGTAAAAAGGTCCTCAAACTGCCATGTTCCTGCAGCACTGACGTGGGAGATCCTCTCTGGTTTGGATCACCAATAAGCTATGCTGACATTGCTACAGAGGGTACTCCTTCACACCACCAACCACTTTGCCCTTGGGAAGACATGTCTTCCTCTTACTCTCCCCTCTCAAAGCCCTCAGGCTGAATTCCCAGTGCTATTTTGTTTTTAAAACAAATGTCAACTAGTCACCTGGAGCAAGAACAGATGGAAGAGGCTTTCTTTGAACCAAATATCAGAAGTTTCCCACAAATCAGCCCACAGGCCATGTGGTCAGTATGGATGTACCTCTCCCAGATCGCTCGGTTCTCTTTAGGTCAGTTTTAGACTTCTTCTTGCTAAGTGAAAAAATCACTTACAACAATATATATATGTGCATAACAGTGATAAAATGTTTTGCAGTAAGTTTCCAAATTTCTTGCTGTACAGGGTAGAAATTACTGATCTGGTTCAGGTCAAGCTGGGCTGTGCACTGTAGACCACCAGAGCTTGGGCAGCACACTGTGTCTACTAGGAAGCAGGTTAAATTATGCAAAGGAGAACACCACAACTATGCTGATGTGGATTCTTGGTACCAAGGTGCTTCTGTGACTTTTTTGCTATACTGCAATTTAAGCACAGCCTGTGATTTCCAAAAGCTAAAGATCAATCTTTAAAATGCAGCTCATTGGACTAAAAATATTTTGTCAATTCAACATACAAATTTGCTTCTTCTGCAGCAGCCAGTAGTACAGAGCTATGCATGTGGCTACAAAAAGGTGAATTCTGTTTTTTGAGCTGTAAATAAACTTGTAATTAAACAGTCTTTAAGATTGGGAAAGCTTAAAAAAAATTTAGAAACAAAAGAAATGCAAAATTTCAACAAAATGCCATTGGTTTGAACTGCTCCCAGAAGGAAAATCTGCTGAGAGTATCACAGGTGAATTTCTGTAAAAGTTATTGAGCTGTTAATTCCCTACTTGAAAAAAAACCAGTGGGCACAAAAAGCAAAAATAAATGAGAACAGCTCATGACCCTTAACAGGAATTTGTAATGGCAATGCCATAATTTGAGTAACAGAGTAATCCAGCCCTCTCTCAGCAACCTGTGCTCCTCAGCCAAACCAAACAGTCAAAACCCAAACCCTCAGCCAAGAAATTCAATCAAATTCAATGGCGATTGGAAAGCCCCTTTGCCACCAGGAACTGGTGATACTTGTCAACTGCAGCAGACTCTTAGAAACACTCTCTGTGTTGTTGGCTAGTCTGGGGAAACCTTGACCTGTGGCACCTGAGCCATGACAGTTTATGCTTGTATAAGCACCAGCATAATTACAACAGTACCACTGTTCTGCCTTTCAGACTTCAGCAATCAACAGCATTAACTTCTCCATCCCACTGCACCTGTAGTAATCTGTCACCAGTGTTTCAGTATTACCTCTGCCAGCTGAAATAATGCTGATGTTCCACACTGTTTTGTTAAATCAGAAGGCTCTGAATGGGATGTACTTGAAGAAATCTATGGAGAAAAAAACCAACACAAATAAAACATTCTTCTAACAGCACAATTCTTTTATGTTCATGACACAGCTTCTGAATGCACTGTTCCTCTCTCTTCCCAAAATTCATTCATAAGATTACACACTGAAAAAGAAGTGCAGACCTGTGCATGCTGTTATAAATAAAACCCTGCTCCACCAATGCTCTGGTGGATACCACTGTACACTACAAGGTATTTGCAGATTTGGAGTTCTTCTTGTCAGGACACTCTTTGAAGAGCAGGATGAACTGAAGCACATGCTCCCTCACATGTGAAAAGACTCCAGCAGCTAAGCACCAATCTATACCAGCATGCAACCCAGCTATCTCTACATCTCCTGGAAGCTGCAACTCTTCACAGTGTCTCCCAAGCTCTGACCAATACAGCTCAAGTCAATTCAGCTCTCCAAATATTGCTTATAGCCAAGTGTTGTTGGTGCTCTGCAGCAGAAGTGGCCTCCTTGCCTTGTGGAGCTGATGCTCAACTCCATCACTGACTCCCTTCACTCTCATGCCTCCACACTGAAGGCTAAAGACAGAGCAAGCATTTAGGCACAGCAGGAGACTCAGTGGAGCTGATCAGCAACAGCCTTCCAGGCTTCAGACTGCAGAGAGGCTGCTTCAACCATTCGTAGAAACTTAGAAATCCTCAGGATTTTTTAGGAAATAATTTAACCCACTTCTGCATTTTATTTTAATCACCATCTGTGAAATATTAAGAAATACCAAAAAAGGAAGGCACAGGGAAGAGGGGAAAAAAAGAAGATAAAATTGGTTAATCCGCATAGTGGAAAGATGAGGGAGAAGCAAACCAGTGTGGTGTGCTGAAGAAGACTGCCACGCACCAGACACTTGCCATGCCAGCAGCATGGAGAGACAGCAGTCCAGTCCTCTCCAGTGCACAGCATCTGCAGATTGTAGTTACAGCGGCACAGAACAGCTGTCTGCCAAATCAACTTGCAAACCTAAGACACCCCTGAGGTGATAAAGAACACCATTTATTTGGGATGCTCCAAACTAGGCCCTGAAATGCTATCTGAAAACTTAAGCTGAATCGCTTACATTTTATTTACCCAATTACAATCCAACATTAGAGATCTCCAAAACTGGGGGAGGGGGAAAAAAAAATCAATAGCACTGATGTCCTGCAAGAGCTAAAGACAAGAAGGATGTGCTTAGCATATCTGCCATGCTTTTCCCTGTTTGAATCATTCTGCGTATTAAATTAGGCTTGCAAGAATCCATCTGAGCAATCACTGAGAAATCACAGAAACCTGTCCAACATACACACATCATGCTGGCAGACTTAGCTTCACTTTTTCTGCCACCTGCAGTACAAATCGTGCACTCCTGTGGACAAGCACCTGCCCCCACCCTAAATTAGGGCTTCACAAGCTTCACAGTCACATCACAACATCTAACACTGACTTCCAAAAATCAGGCTGTACTCAGCAACAGCCTTACTCCAGAACAGCACTATTCACAGCCTGCTGCTGTCTTGTAAGAGGATCCCTCAAAAACCTCTGGTGTCCCTGACTAAATATTATCTGTCCTGCTGTCCCAGGGCTGCAACAGCCAAATATCCTTATGGATCACTGATCACCATTAGGTGTAATCACCCTTGTACAGGCATTGCTGACAACACAGCACACACTCACAAACTCTACTACTGCCAGAGACTGCCTGTATGATAAGGCAGGTTCTCTTCCAATTATTTAAGTTCCTATAAAGTCAGACAGTTGCATTACTATCCAAGGAAAAAGACATGAAATACTTTTATTTCAGTGTTTCCAATCTCTCTCTTTCTTTTTCCTGAGAGGGACTGACCTCACCAGCAAGAATATATGGCTGGATGCCACGGGACAGGATCCAGAGAACCATTTTCCTCACTGAAATAGGATGTGATTTTGAAACAAAAAAAAATACAAGAAGAAACAAGCAAAAAAGTGTACAAATAACTTAGCATACTCCCCTATTTATGTGGAATACAGGATGTCTCTTCATCTTTCAACCATCATGAAGAATAGTATTTGCACATCAATCCTCAAAGGTTTTTGAATGAATCATCCACATCAAAGAGGAGACCTCTACAAGGTTATATTTAAGATTCACAGAGAATTTCTAGGACTTTTGGAAAACCTGACCTAAAATTCTTGATTACCATTGACAGCTGCCAATTTCAAAACTGAATATATTGTATCAATTTCCAACTCTTCATACAGATTCCTGATGACCTTAAAGTCTACTTTTCTTTCCCTGTTCTCAGTCCCTGGTTAAGCAATGCATTTTTCAATCCTTATAACCAAAGCTTTTTTTTTTTTTTAATCCTGGTATCCAACTCCTCATGAAAAAGGATGCTGTCATCTCTTGTTTTTGCTATTGTCCTGTGCATTGTTTTTATTATAGTTATAAAGCTAATTTTTCTAAAAAGCAGCATAACTTTTTCTGTGCTGTCTCCAAGAAACTATGAACATTCATAAGTTTGTAAAAAATCCCTAGATCCCTGAGGCCACTGCCACTGCATAATTCTCTTGTTATTTCATTATTTACTAAACTGTTTTTCTGGAAATACCAAATTTGATTCTAGAGAAAACCTTACACAATTAATACTTTTTTTTGGGGAAAAGATACACACATCTTTCTATAGTGATGCTACCGGATATAACTTTATCTCTGCCAACTGGAAGAGTGCTGACTTCCCACAGTGCTTTACTGGCTCGGGACTTGGCAGCTGGGAAGTATTTGATGAGATCTAGGTTACAAATGAACAGAGGAGAAAATATTTCAGAGGCACACAGGAAAAACAGAAAGCAAGGGAGAAAAAGAATGAAAAATTAAGGAGTTAGTTAAATCAGTTACTTTTAGATCCTTCTGGCAAAAAGCCCTACTTCAGATAGGCAATCCCATCCAAGAAAACAAGTATTTAGAAGACAGTGGAATACAAGCAAAACCAGCATTTCTTCTTTAGATTAGACTTATGGATACTCTTCTATGTTTGAACTGTCCACAGCTAATACTCTATCATGCTGTGAGCTTTACATGTGTTTTATGTGACTAAGTGAACAAGACATACCTGTTGCTTAAAAATATGAACCATGGCGGTCAAGGCTAAATGAAATTCTCCTGGAAAGTCTGGTCAGTATTTCCCGTTTAGTTAGACTAGAAGAGGACCATCTGTCCTCACAGGCACTGCTTGTTTCACTTTCTTTAGTTAGAAAAAGGAAATATGACCTTATTTCTTATGTCTGGAGATCAAATCAAGCCTTCCAAGTAGCTGTTGGTGTGCCAGCACCAGCGCTGAGTAAAGAACTACCACTGCACTTCAGGGAATTGCTTTCACAGCCAGATTTCTTCAGACCTGCTTCCAAGTGCAGCATTGTGAGTTCACCAATGCAAGAATTACTCATTATTTATCATATTCAACCTTTTTTGGCATGGTATTACATGGCAGGATTTGACCTGGAAGTCTTGAAAAGCCTTGGGGCAAGATCACCAGTGTCTCCATGGTATCTGCCTCCTCACAAAAATCACACTTAGGATAATGACTGGGCAGATAGTGACAGGACAAGGGGTAATGGTTTTAAACCTAAACAAGACAGCTGATGTTAGGAAGAAGCTCTTTAGTCAGAGGGCGATGAGGCACTGGAACAAGTTGCCCAGAGAGGCTGTGGCTGCCCTACCCCTGGAAGTGTCATTTAACAGCCAGCCTGGATGGGGCCCTGAGCAACGTGGTCTAGCGGAAGGTGTCCCTGCCCATGGCAAAGGGTGGAATGAAATAGGCTTTAAGGTCGGTTCCAACTTGAACCATTCTATGGTTCTATGATCTTTCGGATTCAAAAATTATCAGCTTTGCCTTTCTCCTCATATTTAAATCTTTTAAACTAGGTTATTTGAAGAATTTACCTTTCAGTTGTCAGAGATCTATCACACTCCCCACCCATCCCCCTCCGCAAAATCTAGGACATCCATTTCACTTCAAGCTATTTAAAATACACTGAATAACATCTAAATGTGCACTAATAATTTTTAATATTAAATTAAAACAATTTAACATTCTAGTTTTGCTTTGAGACAATTCAGTGAACCTGCTTGGGTCCTCACTGGACTAAGTGACCTCGTACACTGCCCTTTGCAGGAAGAAGGTCTCAAATTTTTAATCTTTAACCATAAAAAATTCTCATCACTTAATGATTTTTTCAGCTCAATATGTATGGCAGAAAAGAGACAGAACAACACCCACACACTGAAGTACAGACTGAGAATATACAGGCATATCTTGCCTCCTGATGGACAAAGTGAGGACAGAGCAAAGAAATTTTGACAAGACAAGAGGTACTCCTAACAAAATGTGAGATCCCTATAGTACTAATAGAAAGAGAGGAAGCCAACATTTCACTTCAGGAAAAAAAAACACCCCACAAACAAACAAAAAAAATCCAAACAACTTTTCAGAGTTAAGAAAACAAACTGCAAGTGACATAACACGTAGCTCATTCTGATGAAGTTGCTGGCCAAACATCAGAAGAAAGAGGATGGCTGATCAATCAGCTCTGAGTGAGATTACAGATCCCATTCCCTGTCTTATCAATATCTTCCGGCTTTAATTAGAATAATCAGAACTTAAAGTACTGCAATCACAAACAGCCCTTTCTTATGTAGAGGTTTAAGTGGGGGGATCATTAGAATCAAGTTACTATCTTTTATTACAATGCAGGGATCATTTTAGCTACTATATTGTATTTTAATTTACATAAGAAGTGTGTGTCATGGTACTGCTATTTAATTTCCCTCTTAGAACAGGCATTGCACTTCAACACAAACATTTAATAATTTCAGCATATGGGCAAACAGCAAATATATTTGTCTTTACCTGGGAAAATTACAGCTTTCTCTATGGGAAAGCTGGAAGAGAAGGCACTGACTAGTTCTTACACTCATGATTTCAAAGCAATTTGACCAAACATTTTGGATTCAAACCTTCTGTTTAGCACAGAAATAAACAGAAAGGATTGCCTGCAAGCCTTCTCAAACAATGCAGCAGGGACAAAGTCAGCCCCACGCATGCATTTTTTCTTAAACAATAGTAACCTGCTGGACTAAAGTTTGGGCAGTTTGGATTCATTTTGTTTTTAAGATGGCTGAACTAGCAATTTTTCTCCTTCCACTCCTGGAAGCCTTTTCTTTGTTTAATAACAGAAAAGAGTTTAGCTAAGTAAATCCAAGAGGTACTCATTTCCTCTCAACGAAGCAATTGTCACCATCTGTTCACGTTTGCCAAACACAAGTACAGTAAGACTAAGAGAGCACGGGGTCCCATCTGCTCTGCTTCCCTCACATGGCAAGGAGGATGACAGCAACCAGCCAATGAGAGCAGACAGCTTGCAAACAGCCACCACGCTAAGGAACACAGCTCACTGCTCAGCAATCACTGGCCTACATAATGGCTTTCTGTAAAGGTACAAATGAGAAGGACGACAGTAGGGCCAAGTATTTGCAAATTCAGAGCCACATGAGAAAGCTGAGTGTAACTTGGCAACACTCCAAACTTCAAAAAAAACTCTTCACAGGATGTCACATCATCTTTGAAGACCTCCAAGGCACTCGCCTATGCACCCACAGGACCCAGCAAAGTCTTGCTCCCAGGATTTTCATCATCTGTTGTGGCAAGTTACTGCGCAGGCTTCATTAGACATATCCTCAACAGCTTTAATTGACAACTACAGCACTTGGGACGGACAATAAGATGAAAGACTAACTGGGGCTGTAAAGACAGAAAGAATCTCAACTACTCTACATATAACAAGTTGTTTCTGAGTGACAGGGGACTTGTACTCTGGGGTTAAAGGTGCCCACTTTAAATGACAAATCTACTGAACGGGATCGCTGCCTTCACAAAGAGGCACTCTTACTCACCCTGCTGCAAAGGCGGTGAAGAGAAAGGGAACATGTGAGGAACAACCAGCCAGAACCAAAACTGAGCTGGGATGGCTGCCAGGCACATCAGACCACAGCACACTTCACATTTCTTCACAGGTCTACTTGGCTACTGGTTAAATAACTACTTTCTCTCCCTCTCTTTTTTCTTTTGTAGCACTGTACCTTGCTTACAGCAGTCCACTGGAAATTGCTTGCCATAATTTAGCCTACTAAATGCAATAATGTGTTCATATAGACAGGACCTAGTAAGAAGTGGCATAGTAAGGAAGAGAGACTTTTGCCAAACTTGACAAAGACAGCTTGTGCAAATGAAAGCCCTTGTATTTGAACAAGCACAAACAGCTTTAATAGTGGGGGAGAAAGCTTAAGGAGGTTCTGTAATATGCTCAACACCTTCCCCTGGAACAATCTAAATGAAATCACATTGCAAGCTTAGAAAGATACCATTTCTCTACTGCTATAGATAAAACCTCATGTTCACCACTGTCATTAAGGTTTCACAGGAGGAATAACCACAGCCAATAATGTGGGCTGTGGTTATGTTTGTTCTCTTTTCCAGATTTCTGTCCCTTATTTCTAGTCAAAGAACAAAATCAAACCCTCAAGACTACACACACATTTAAATACTTCTCCAAGAAAGAAAGACTAAGGCAATTTTAAAACTGCCCTCAGCAAATTCTAACTAACTTTCTAAGCACTTCTTCTACCTAACATTTGATGATTCATACATGCACTCCAATGTGCAAAATGAGTTTGCTCAGCATCGTGGCATGCAACTCAAAGCACTGTCACATCCGTATGACAATTTTCAGGTTTGTTATTTTGTTGTTTGTTCAATTAGGAGAGGAAACAATTTCCGGTTCTGTGAAATTCTGGAAGTATGG
Source organism: Sclerurus mexicanus (assembly GCA_013396755.1). Lineage (NCBI taxonomy): Eukaryota > Metazoa > Chordata > Aves > Passeriformes > Furnariidae > Sclerurus > Sclerurus mexicanus. The sequence goes on from VWZF01002697.1 coordinate 345,056, forward strand.
CTAAGCCAGGTTGTACAGGACAATTTAAGAATGTTGTACTAAATGCAATACATACCCTGTTCAATTCTGCGGATACCCAAAATTGGTGTTTAATTAAAATGTAAGATGGCTAATATTTTTGAAACTAAGTTAGAAGATTCACCTATGCAATATTTTGCAATAAAATTAACGAGAAATGTTCTCCAGCATATATCTTTTAATTTGACTCAAAAGGTTGGCTTCAGCACATATCTTCATCCTGCTCAATTCCAGTCATTTTCTCAAAAGATTAACGTGTAACTTTCAAAAAATGGTGGTACATATCTAAACACCTTCATGCTTAGAGATATTAACTCTATTGTATCTTTTTCAGGGGTGTTTGTAGTCAGGTATTTTATGGTACCTGAATTAGCAAACTTTTTTCCTTCACTAGGCTTCCTAAGAAAAACACCAAGACCCATTCTAGCAAAGCTAAAAACACACAGTGCACTTTAGCTTAACATTTCACAGAAAGAAGCATGTTATATGTAGTCAAACCTCTGTAAACACATGGAATAACAGGGTATCTTATAATCCCATTATGCTCCTCTGCAATAGCACCTGCTCCAGTGCTAGACTTTTCAGACACACACTGAATATACCTGTAGCATAATCGATTCTGCAAGTAGTACCAGACTCCCCCAAATGGGCAAGAAGAGTATATGTGTGGAAACTCAATTTACGGAGGAACATTCCACACATGGGAGAAGAAATTCTTAAAAGCAATGTTTAATGAACTCCCCATCTTCAATATGTGGAGGAAGGCAGACAGGTTACATACTTATGGGCAATTTATAGGTTTGATAAGTCACCACCTAATGATGCTGTTTAATACCCTTGCATCTGTTGTGATAAGCTTCTTTTGACATGCAAAGATTCTTCAACAGATTCCTGCCTCTAGGGCAGTTGCTATTTTGCACTGCTGCAGCTTCTTCCACTGGCAGTGCATAGTGTAATTTCAGAATGCCTTTTAATTGTTGTTTTCCTAGACTTAAATTAAAAGGCCATTTGGAAAGTATGCCTGCACTGATTCCTTGGCATGGAAGGCTAGCTAATGCTCACAAGCCCAGCATCTCTGATATATGCTACAGCTGGTAGAATTCGCCAGCATCTCGTCCACTCTGCCCACGATTTTCTCAACACAATGATAAAGAAAATAAATACAACTGATGGGAATCCCTTGTAAGACAGGGTGCTTAGCCATTCAGTGACAACTCATACCAGTTTCTTGCTCCTCCCATCCTCCCCCACCACATTGAGCCATTATACCTCAGCAAACTGAAACAACGCAGACTCCTCCGTTTGTTTTACTGCCCCTGGGACTCCAGGCTGTGACGTGTTTGCAGAGATCTGTCAGGAAAACAATTGTATTTGTATTACCTAACTCTTCAGTATCAGTATCAAACTTCAACATGCTACATTTTTGATCCATCATACACAAAGACTCCTCATACCCAAGAGTATGTAGACCAGCCCAGCACACCCATACAACAAATAGTATCTGCTTTCCAGGAGGCACATAATGAGGTGATCTATGAAATGCAATCTTAAATTATTTTTCACAAGGCAAGTATTTCCTAGGATCAACAGGCTTTTTTTAAGGGCATTTATTTGCCTGCTATGTCAAAGCATGGTTAGCAACAAAAATTTAACTCTATACTGTATTTCACAGTTCACAGAAAGACCTGAGACTGCAGAATGGTGGTGATGACAGAGCACAGATTGCTACTTTGCACAAAAGGTAAGTGTGGACGGGGACACAATATGTGCAGGTATTTTGAGATACCAGATCTATCCCAGACACTAAGGTAACTGCATTTCATACTGTTTAAGTTGTGTCAATTAGTTTTGTTGCAAATGACACCTCTGACTAATGTTAGGCCTTGGTACAAGTACCAAGTATTTTACCATTGACACACATACCTGCAATGCACTAGTTAGGTGCACCGGCACTACAAGCTGTTTTAACATCCTTGAAAAGTAAGGCTAGCTATTATGCATTGCCAATTATTGATCATCAGTAAGCTGCTTCTAAAACCACATGTTCTAGCGGTGCAGTCGAACTTGTTTCCTGGCACCCACTGGAATTTTTTTTCAATGGGTAAGGAAAACCCAATGGTGACAAGCCCTTAGGAAGAGCTTATCTGGCAGTACGCAATACAATTCCTGCCTACCACCACATGGATCTGGCACTTCCCTGCTTCAACACTGTAAAATGAACTGAAACAATTAGGTAAGCTGGTGTTTGTCTTACTCTTTAAAAGATTCAACAGTGAAATTCAAGAAACAGACCATTACCAAGAGGAACTATACAATGTATGACATTGTGCTACTGACAGTATAAGCATACAGAAGCATCTCAGAAATATTGGAAGATCGATTTTCAGTCATTTACCATAGAAGTGCCATAAGTGACACTGGAACTAACCAATTCTAAGAAGCTTCTAAGTACTGCTTTTCATTGCTGCCACACCAGACCTTTCCTCTTCTTAACAAAAAAAAAAGCCAGCAGGCTGTTTAAGAGCTAATTACAGGTTATTTACTTCACTCTGGCCATTACCTTTAATCAGAAATAAAGGAACACTGCTCCAATTTATTTCTAATAAATTTTGAAAGCCTCAGATCTTAAGCTGGAACCCAAGGCCTCATGGGTCAATGTTAGAACAAAAAAACCAAAAAAGTTATCATACTTTCTGTGTTCTAGGACTGCAATGTATCTGGTCCATAAGCAATGACATTTAGGGAGGAGTATGAAGGTGCACATGTCAATGAGTATAAAAGACATGGGAGTCCAGTTCATAGCTGGTGTGAATACAGAAAATAAAAAGAAGCCCCCACTGTGACAATATTTCTTTTCATATGCACTTAAACACCACCCAGTGTCCTGCACCATCAATATTTATGCAGCTATATATTTCTATGTCACTTGATTATGACTATTTAAAAAGTTGGAATGATACCAACAAACAAGAGATGCTTGCAGAGGGCCAGGATTCCTTGCAATCTCGTTTTTGTTGTGTTATTTTTATCAATGAAACCCACTAACACTTGGATGAAACTTTAAAGAAAAAAAGCAACAACACACACACCACAGTTGTACTTCTAGTGAGTATATTGACAAAAATACAGTACATTGCCAAGTTAAAGCATAGCTACATAGAGCTATTTGGTGGTTATAAAATAGAAGAAAATTTTGGAAATTCCAGAAGTACAAGGAGCTGATGACTAAAGCAGACACAGTATATTAGAAATATAATGTAACATCCAAACACACATGTTAAAACTTCAGTTAATAAAGCTCTAGTTTAAAAATAAGTGCAGAAATGACACATTTCTAAATTACAGCTTAGTCCACAGATCCATTATTACACCACGGTTTTCACCAGGCTCCTAAACACACTTTCCTGCACTTAAGTCTGACCTACCTACCTGATAAATGATTCAACAGCATAAATCCAAAAAGAAGAAACAAACAAAAGCACTTAATTTACTTAAAGATTTTTGATTTTTCTTTCAGGTGAACATCAGATGCTTCTTAAAAGGAAACACTTTGGAAGGAAATCCTTTTTAAAGAAACTCACCTCTGCAAACTGAAACAATGATGACTTCTGACAGGCTTCTGTAGAATTAGTTGCATCAGACTGGCAGGTACTGGAGGAAACCTGAAACAAGAAGTGCACAGAATAAGACCTCAAATGTGTTTCTTTCAAGCTAAGAACAACAGTGAGCAAAATAAAATACAGCATTTAAGAGAAGGACAAGCTAAGGTTTCACAGTCCTGGAACGATTAAATCAAATTTATAGATGAAAACATAATTTAGCACCTACTTTAATGCATTTGAAAACCATCTAAGAAAAAGACCACAAAAATAACAGTTGTTTTCTTTTTTTCTTTTATAATTCTGAACTTGTTAGAATAGTTTTATCGAACAGTTTACTAAATGGATTATATTGGGCTACACACACAACTATCTTGTATTGGTGATCTATCTGCTGTATCTGTAGTTTGTACTGTAATTCTGTATAAGAAGATGACCTGGAAGGTACAAAATGATTTGAAGACACTGAATGTTGCTAAGTGACGGAAGTACCTATTAAAAAAATAATTCCAAATCTTAACAGCATGACGATAAGTAGATAAAAGTAGTCCAAGACTAAAATTGCTCAAATAATGTACCTAAACATCCATTTTAGGGGTGCTTTTGAGAAGCAGTGCAAGAGTCAGAACATCTGCAATCAAAATACAAAAAAATGGCTGTACAAAACCAAAAGTCTTATTTGAATTAATACAGAGCTTATGCATACTATTCTTATTAGCTAGAAATGTGTTAATCAAGACCCATCCTGTAAAGGAATTCTTTCAAATTCATTAAGTGTTATGTTTGAATGTGAAAGATTTACATGTGTAACTCCTAGAAGTGTGAGGTATTGTTAGCATAAAACAATGTACCCTGGCTCTGCAGCTCCCTTGTCTATCCAGGGGCATGTACCCTGGAACATGTCAATCCATGCCTGAGTTGGCATGGCACAAACCAGCTCCAGGTTAGGAACCCCTGACCAACAAACCCCAGAAGCACCGTGCTGGAGTGGAAATGCCCTCCTCCAAGAGGACTATCCCAGCACAGCCCCTGACACACAAGGGCTGTAAGGCATTCCCTCCCTGGTCGGATGCAGGGAGATGAGCCTTCTCACTGGCTCCCCTCATGCTGGTGGTCAGGCATAGCTTGCTCACCTTGTTGGCATGGGAACTGCTTATTGTGGAAGACGTGAAGCCCAGTTTTCTACACACTTTTGTGTAAAGGACAGATTGCTGGTGCACAGTAACTCAGATGAGCTTCTGTGGTTGGAACCGCTACACTTTTCCTATGGATTCCTCTTATTGTTCAAAAAGTTAATGCTGTTGCCTTTGCTTGACAGAGTACTATTTTGAGCTTGTTTCTTCTACTCTGCTGCACCCCAAACACATTTGACTTGTGGGAAACTTATTATCTCCAGGACTTCTGACCTTTGCCAGGCTGAACCTGATCAAAGCATTAAAATAATTACCAGAGAGAACAGATGCACAGATAGTGGCATTTTGTATGTCTCATTTCCTGTCATAATAAAACATCCTAAACATCTCATTTCTTCTCCTCTTTCCTCCTCGCAGCTTTCCCTCAAGATGCACTGAGAGGCTTTTCCCTTCTGATTTACACCTTGCACAGACCTGGCATCACATGCAAGAGAACATCTTGTTCTCAATAAGAAGGAAACCACATGGATAAGACCTCTGTGGTCTCCCTTTCCCTGCAGAGTATCATAACCTGCTCTAAAATGATCACACTAAACAAGGGTAGAGGACAGCCCTGGGACAGCCCCTGGCCCACCTGCCACTGACTGATGCCAGACTTTAATGCTCTCCTAATGTGCAGGGCAGTGGCAAGCCTGAAAACTGGTAGAAGAGACAGGTTTTGGATGACACTACGAATTTTGGGATTTCTGGGCAGTAACTTACAGAGAGGCCACTAGGTGCTGCTGTAAGGCAAGGAAAGGGCCTGCCGGACCACAGTAAGGGAGATGTGCAGGGAGGCACAGGGGCAAGGAGCACTGCTCACCCAGCTTCAGCATTTCTGCTAATAACATGCGGCACGGACCAGGCTTTGCCTGGCACATCAACAGCAGCTGGAGCAGACCTGTCTGCATCTCTGCTCAAGTGTTCAACAAAATATGCTCATATACCCACCACAATCTTGTGTAACTGATGAAAGGACCCAAAACCTAGGTGGAAACTCCCTCCATATCCAAGTCCTTGGTCTACTGCCCTTAAGGTCTGTAGCTTCTCTTGCTTATCTGCTTAGTAACTGCAGCTGCTGCCTGGAAATCTATCATATGTCAACACTGAATTTGGTTATTAGAAGAAAAACTCTCTATATTGAAAAAATTACAAAAATAGGAACACATCAAGAGATGATGACTGAAGCTGCAAAACAATTTTGTAAATATCACTGTTGTGCCTCTTCCCATCCTCCTGGTGGAAGGCCACTTTGTTACCTGACATCTCGGCTTCTGACAACCTGGAGATTAAACACCTGACTTCAAAAACCCCTATCCATCCCTTAGCCATCCTTCCAATCCTGACAGAACGTCAGCAGGTGTTGAAGACGTTTACAGGGGATTAGTAGGCAAGTACAATGTCCCTCATCTTCTCCCAAGTTCTGAGCAAAACTATGCCAGCGCTGCCCTCCTCTCCATTAACAACTTTTAAGATGATAGTATTTAAGACCTATGTTGCAAGGCCACCTAACCCTACATAATCATATGCATGCACAACAGTCAAACCGTATTTTGACAGGCAATCCTATGTCTGCCAGTTTAAGAACCATATACATGCATGTGTATCTTAAATGTATACACACTTTAATGATAATGAAACCTAGGTGGTATCATTTAGAACATTCTTGTAAGAATGAAGTGTCTGTCCTTAAGCAGCTTCTGAACCTCTTCACTAACAATACCTCAGCAGTCACCTCAGTATGCCCAATTCTCTGCCATGTCAATACCAACTCTAAAGCAACACAGCTGACCCTTCTCCAATGAAGAGGAAAGCAGGTTACCAGCTCTACAATGAATTCTTGACCTTCTTTCTGAGCCTGTCATACCACCTCCTAGCATGTTCTGCTAACCTTCCAAATGCTGGTTTGAGCATTCCATAAGCATGGAAATCCAAACATAGATTCTCCTAAAGGCATGCAAAGATGACCATTTTACATCTCCTCTGTCCACATGCTTGAGGGTGGGAAGATAGAAGAGCTGTTTAGTTGTTCAAGTCTAAAAAGGTTCAGGATCAATACTGCATTTGGGAAACACAGGTCTATGAAATATTTGCTCTGTATCTAATCACCACTGAAACACAAGGAAAAAGAAAATGGAAGACGCACCAGGGCTGCCACACAAAAGAAACTGAGAAAGTTTCCCAGTGAATGAAAACACAGCTGGAGACTTAATTCCTGCCAACATACAGTTAGGAGGACTGAACTTTGTTCATTTGTGTGCCTTTGAGAATACCAATTACTCAGACTGTTCTGGAGGATATATTTTACATACTGGACCCTCAAAAAGAACTGAAGATGCACAGTTTCCTGGGAAAGAGATCTGTCACTTACCTGCTTCTCGAAGAGGGTAGGAAAATTAAAATTGGATAATTCATTAGTATAGGCTAATTTATGGCCCATCGTGATTTTTACAGCCAACAAATCCCTCAACTAGTTTTGTTCGGGCTGTATTTGTGAAAAATATTTTGTTCTATACTTTTGGGGAAAGCAGATTACACAGTTTGCTTCTTTGATGTGGAGGGCCAGGTCTCAAAAGAAGACTATAGGCCCAAAAGAACACAGTTGAGTATAGCTTATACATCAAGTGAATATTACATCATGAGGCATACTGCATGCTTCTATCAGAAAAAATGAAGTTTATGTAGGCACATGAGAAACATGTCTTTTGTTCAAAAAAAATTCCTGATTAAAAAAAATATTTATGTACTAAATCACACAACATTTCTTCTGATTTGTCTCTATATCTACATGTAGATTTTATTCCTTCACTGCCATCTGAAATCATAACTGAGGCTGTTATGTAACATTAAGAAAATTCAACTCATGAAGACCTTTCTTAATGGAACTTATCTGTGACTACAATACATCTTCCCTTGCTTTTAAACATAACAGCATAGTAAAAACAGTTTCATGCTGCAAGTTGAGAGATTACAAGTTTGAGAACTACAGGACAGTATCATTTTAGCAAAAAATAATACATTTCTTTTCACTTCTCTGCCAACTTGACGCTGGTGTTTCTTATTTTTTATGCTGCAGCACAGAAGATCAGTACCCACACCTGCATAAAAACTTCCACAGTTCAAACAGGTGTGCAAATCATTGAGGAGTCTTGGCAGTAGAGGAGCTATCCATCTCAAATGCACTACACATTTTGCATTTGGGGATATAGATTAAGTTAATTATTGCTTTTCCCCTCAATAACAACAACGACAACAAAGAAACCTTTCTCACTTCCACTGCTCTTTGCAGGCTAGAGATTTATGGCAGCAACTACCTATTTTACGTGACATACAAGCCACCTTTTGAATGATTTCCAAAGCTGGCCTCAAAAATAGATTATATTCATAATCAGTATCAAGAAAGACCAGAGATCTCTGCACTACAGGAGATATCCAGGAACACCTATTTACTAGACCTCTTCATAAAAATGTTTGTGATGGCAACTGAAGTACAAACTTTTTAGATATAAAGACTTAGTGAATAGGAGTAGACTGCAATACTTCAATTACCTTTTAGTACTTTCATGGTTTCACAATGTCTATACAATGACGTTGACTGTATGGAAATTATTAGGTATTTCTTTTGCTGTTAGTACCAAGGCCATAGTTGAGTGAGGCACTACAAAAACATGTAAAATCCTTGCCTAAAAAAGCTTGCAAACCAGCTGTGACCACAGTCACAGCATTTCAAGCTTTCTACCTCTCACAATATTCTTTTCATGGGGCAGACTTGACTGGTGTGATCAAATATTCACTCAGCAGAGTTAATATTGAATTAATACAAAAACTGGACTCAACCTCTACATTCACAGTTGGGATACAAGACTCACACTTCAGTCCCATTTGAGGTTACCTGTGATATGTCCTAAATTTAATTCCTCACTGGTCAAATATTCCTCTTACAAGGTCTCTTTAAACTGAGGGCTCGTGGTAAGGGAGAGAAGAAAGTTCCTTACCTCTTGTGCAGTAAGCGCATGTTCCCCTGCTAGAAGCAGCATACTTAGGCCTCCCATTTGTGTAGGATCTGTTAAAAAAGTAAAACCAAGTCTTAAGTTGATTAATTTGCTTGTTTAAGAAACCCACCACTTGCAGCATTAAACTCTCAGAAGACTACTTGTCACAGACATTCTAAGCAAGCTTCCATAAAAGGCAGTTCAAGAGAATCACAAATAACCATTTCTGTACCCTCTGGGAAGGCTTTCAAAGCTGTTTGAAGGATTTAATTGGATTTGTGTGCTTAACACTCCATTGCGTGGATTTACAATTTTACTGCCAAAGGTTTTATGCACTACAAGATGAATATCTTTAAAACAGCAACTGTAACGATGTCATACATAAATATACACAAAGATGCACATGTTTATAACTCAGCGGATGCTCCTTCCAAGGGAGTGGTTCCTACTTTAGCCACTGAACAAATAAAAAGATGGAACAAAAGGGCACAATCAAGCTCTGAAGCAAAATATCTCTTTTCATTTATCTTTAATTTAGAGCTGCATTTGGTGGTGAAAAGTGCCAGCTTGACAGCTCTGAAGCATGAACCACTTGATCCTCTGTACCAGAACAGCACAGGCACTGGCCAGCCAAGCTCCCTGCCTACTTGTTGCCCTGCCAATACAATATATAATTGAGGAAAGTAAAATGGAGATATAACTGTTCTTTCTCCAAGTTTTTGATACTGACAGCTGCTCCCCTCCAGCCTTCCTGCACCTCAGGAGCTCAGAAAACGACAAGAGAAAGTGAAAGCAATAAACACTGGCACTGCATTAGTTGCGGAGTGGCTTTTCCACTCAGAACAGTGGTTGCTCTTCATCCTTGTAAAGACTGACTGATTTTTGGGGAATGCCTTGGAAGCAATGCAGGAGCCTGATTTAACAGTGTCATGTAGAGAGAGGGAGAGTCACCATGGCCCAAATATTTCATACAACACCCACAATGTGAGAGAAAGGGAAGCACTGCCCTTGCTGTATTGCTGAAACATCAGCTTCAGAATGCTTAGACACACTGAAGCTAAGTAACTTCCCCCAGGTTTCACTAAGCATATTTTCCAATATCCTTCTACTAACCTGTACAAAAACTCTCTCTATAACAATAAATTACATGTACCAAAGGCCATTACCTGGAATGGAAGCCAAATGGCATGCTTAGGTTACATTTTGATATGCAAAATCTGGACACAAAAGAGCTGCAACTAAAATGCCCACTGAGAAATCCCATTGTCCCTTCCCACTCAGGGGCAGGGCCAAGAAATTTGTTGATTTTTATAGCTGACATGGGCCAAACTCATACCAGTAAACCTCCAAATAATTTAGTGCTACAGATGATCAAGGTCCAGTTCATGGGAAAACTCATTGGTGCTATTTAATTCAATACCACAGATGCTGCCAAAAATTCTCCTGCAGACAACATCTCACGCTGACATTCACAAGGTAAATTTTTACAATAATCTCTTAGAAGGGCATTAAATAGAAGCAGAGAAAAAGAATATGAATAAACTAGGCTCATTCACTATCTCAAGTACAGAAGAGTGGTTTACTATTACCTTTAAAATGCATCCTCAGTAGCATCTGGCTTCAAACCTAACAGTCAGCTGGAATTATTTTTTCCTTTCACCATAATAAAACAGGTACAAGGTATGTAGGGATTTTTATGTTTTTTTGAGGAGTTTTTATTTTTAAATAAAAAAAGGAAAAAATCTAATAAGCTTTTATGGGGAGACAAGACACAATCAAAAGTATAGGATCTAGTAACAAGAAGTGGTTGAAGAAATGAAGACACAAAATGGGAATGGCCAGCAAGTACCTAAGCATGACTCATAAGTGAAGCGATCCTGTCAGCACAGCACTTTTTGCCATCAAAACAGTTGATCAGAAACCATTCAGTCCTTCAAACCACAGGACATTGGAGCAATTAGGAAGTGATATGCACCTTGAAAAATAATGCCTGAGCAGGCAGTTAATTTGGAGGAAGGAGAGATCAGAAGAGATCTCCAGACCCATCATAAACTTACTGAGCTCCATGTTAAACAGTAAGGGCTTGGCTGGCTGCTTTCTTCTTTCTTTATTCCCATTGGAAGGCTTTTGGAGAATCCAAATCTAAGCATTAACAGCTTTCTTCCAGCTTTTAGCTAAATATACTCTGAGCTAGGCGGTACACATTTTTTTTCTGATGCCTGCATCTTTTAGAGTAACAACTATTCCCCCAAATGGCATCTCCCTTTTCTGCATTTACAGGAGTTGCCCTACTCTTCTTCCACTTGTTTTCCTAGTCTAAACAACTCAAGATCTTCTGATGTCATCAAGCACACCTATTTCCCATGGCTTCAGCAATCCCTGTAGCTCTCCTCTCCAGTTATTTTGGGTGGAGTTCATCTTTCTTGTATATGAGTGACCAGCAGGGCAGATGCGGAGGTTTCTGAAAACACTTTGCCTGACAAACTCCATGCAGTATAGCACTTTCTTACGCCCACATTGTACTGATGCCTCCCAGCTGCTCTTTTATGCTTCATTTTAGTTATTCATAGATCTTTTTCCCCCTCCTCAGTTTTGGCCAACTCAGTCCACGGCTGTAAAATTCTTGCGCCTCTTCTAAATATCTTCTTGGTGGTCTTGGCATTCTGTCTTTCAAATAAGCAGCTTGTCATAAGAGGAGGAAGACAAAATTGTTTTTTTCCCTGAAGTAAGTAAATACTTAAACTGTTTATTTAAATACAAAAATTAAGAGGAAGTAAAAAATGACAGCTAAGTGGAAAGTGAAAGTTTAATTTGATGCTTAAACAACTTGAACACTTATGCTGCAGCTGTAGCAGAGGGCTGGTGCTTAGATGTCTGATTGTGATAAAAACAAAAATCCTTCCACTAAGGCTTCAAACTACAAAATAACTACACCTAAGGGAAGACAAAATGTACATATGCAAACACTGCCGTATGTTTACAGTGCCTCCTCAGTCTTCTGGCACTAAGAACTTATTAGTATGAAGAATTAAGAATTTTAAGGGGTATTTTGATGTAATTTATAGTTAAATCAACAGTACTGAGAAAACAGCACATACATTTGACTTGCAGAATAGGAGGCAATTTGTGACTTTCTCAACAGCTTTAAATATGGACGAAATTTAAAACCATCTCACTATTTGGAAATTACATACTTGCGTACTTTGTGAGTACTGGGCTGGTTAGAGACTCAGCAGGCTGACTTGTTCATCATCACCATTTTTCAGTCAGAGGAAAGAAAGAACTGAGGAAGAATTAAGCAGAAAGGACACCAGAAGGTACCAGCTCCAACTAATGTTTACAAAGCATAATTATGCTTTTTTCTTAAGAAAAAAAAAGGCATTTCTATAGGGATATAGCCTAGTCTAGGAAGTGTATTTTCTCCACCCTTTGACTCATTAAAAAGCACTTTGGTCCAGATAGTTTTCTTCTGATGCAAAAGTGTGAAAAGTGTGAATCTTGCACATCTGCGAAGAAAAGCTGGTGCAAAGAGCAGTTGTTTTTGCCCTACAACAGATCCCAGGTGAGCCATGTCATGAGGGAAACATGCTCAACTGCAACTTCCAGGCTGGATGATCAAGGACACTGATTTGTGGATCTGCAGGTCAGAAGCCCAATGCTGGAGTCACACCTCAGCTTCTTGACATAATGGTAGGTGAACAAAGGACGCTTAAATGTGGGGTGGTTATTCTTTTAATGCCAAAAAAGGAGAACAGATACAGCCTGTGTAGGACCTAGAAAGCAAGAACTTATTATCTATGTATTACATCTTCCAAAATGAAATGCAATATGTAAAAAGCAATCAAGGCAGGATTAGCAACTACCAATAAGTAAAACAGATTTCCTGGCATGACTCTGTAATCATATAAATCTTGTCCTAAGAAAGTTATCTGACTTGAAGATACAAGACAGTCAGTGACATTTCAAAGGTAAAAGTGTTTCTGAGGTGGTTCAGCTGCATTTCAGTTCATCAGCTAGTATACAGCCTGGATTTTAAGAGATTGTACTGGATAGAAGAGTCAGAGTTTAATTGAACTATCATGTGAAGTCAAGCAGAGAAGAGAACAATAAAACATATGTAGCATGAACTAGTTAATAGTTGACAAAACAGTAATCCATTTGGCATGGCATACTTATCATGATGTGGATGCTGCTAACATCTCTGTCAGAACCTGTCACTATTTTATGAGCTATTATTGTACTCAAGAAATTGCCAGCCTTTACTGGCATGAGGACTGGACCGAGATCCCTATGAATTACTATCCTCATTGACTCAGTCTGCAGGGGGAAAAAAAAAGACTATCACATGTAGCAAAAAAGGTCTTTCTTGAGAAATGAATGGCTCTATAGATAAGACAATGGATTACATTAGTTTCTAATTAATTCTCAGTTTCTCTGTCCTTTGCTCTGACAGGTGTCAATCCAAGATCCCTGTACTCAAAAATGCTACATTACAATAGCCCAGCAGAAGCAGTAGGGAATGGATGAGATATTGGTCAAGACTTATTACTTGTTCTTTGTGTTAATAAATCTTTAAGGAGCATAGAAATGACTCCTCTAATAGCAAAAGCAGAATGGGATGCAGTGGCCTGTGAATTTTAGAACTGGTTTCCCACACATCAGAACTATGCAGCATGAAAAACTTTATTTTGATCACATTTCACAGTTCCTTAATAGCCAGAAGGAATTTCATTAAGGGAATTTTCATACCACTATACTAAGGTATATATGCCTTTTTATCCTATTACACTTGTTCCATAAAAGCATTTTCCACTCTCCAGCTCACAATCTCTCGAAGCAGAAAAGTCCTATCTGCCACACACTTGTCATAAACTAGGTAGGATATGACAAAGATGCTAATTTTATAAACACTGATTAATCTGAAACTTTAAACAAGGAGAAAGAAAAAAGAAAAAAGAACGATGGGGGAAAAATATTTTCTACCTTGACTGCTTGGTTCTTAAGCTGCCAGTATTTAATACTAACGTCTCTATATTTCAAGGTCATGATTACAACAGTTCTGCTATTTATGGATATCAGCGAGAGATTATATGGCTTTTACCAGTTCAGGCACTCCACCTACACTTCTTCAGATATTTAATTTTTTTTTCCAAATGTTTAAAAGATTAAAATTTGCCCCTCCAAGATAAAATGGGCAAAAGAGCATATTTAAATGAAATTAAACTATGCTTCTCTTGATTTAAATACAAAAAAGTTAGCCCCACCAGTACACTGATTCACAAGAATGTTAACATCTCCAACTTCAGAGACAGCCATATATTATTTCTGCAACCGGCAAATTACTAAACTGAGTACAATGCTCTATGACACATGAACACAATGCACACAATCAGCACTTTTCTTTTTGACCAGAGAATGAAGGTCTCTAACAGCAGATAAGCTGCAATCAAAATCAATCAAATCTGGGCCCCAAATGAGGGATGGATTATGATGCCACATATCTGGACTTGACTCTTGAAACTAATGAGGTACTAAGGAAAATTTTCGAAAGTTGTTACACAAAAGTTTAACTAGAATTTTGGCAACTTAATTTGGGACATGAAAGCTATTTGCAGTAGAGTATCATGTGTAGTAAAGAAAACTGGTATCACGGTTCAATTTCAACATCTTCAAACAAAATGAGGATGCTACAACTGAGTAACATGGATGGAAATCTCACCTGCCATTCCAAAGTTAAGCTGTGGCATTTCTTCACTTTTGGTTACTTTCCTTGGGCTCGGTAAGTCTTTTGCAGAATCTGATGCAATGGCCCATAGCTTTTTCCTGTTTGTTACACTGGATGCCTGCGTTTTCACAGGTTTGTTGGTTGTGGGGCACCATTTGTACCCTGGGTTTGCTTTCATAAATGCATCCTTGTACTAGAAAAGAAGAGGAAAATTACCAGTCATGACATTATACTATTCACAGGGAAATAGAGTGCACTGCATATAAGAGGATTTAATACAGTAAATAATCCTTAAATATCTTGATTTTTTAACAATTTAATCACATGCTTAGAGTCTGACCACCAACACAATTTGCTAAGAAGAAATATTAAGATATGTAGAGTTGTATATAAAAAAGCAAGTTTTCTCTTTCCTCTCCCAAGGGGTCTATTACTCAGAGCAGGCTTAAATCCTGATTCTGCAAACTGCTCCCCAGTGCTTGTATGCTCATGCTCTGAGAAACAGATATTTGCAAGTACAATCTTTGTTCACTTTCTAGTTTGAATTAAATGAAAACATACATTTAGCAACAAATGCAGCATGATGTGTCTTACCTTGCACTCATTCTTCTCTAACAGTTTTGTATTTCAGAATATTTGAGTATATGCTTTCCCAAACCAGGCACCAAAAATAAAGCACAACCAATATAATCCCACAGTCAGTATCTTGGGATACATCCTCCCAGTGCTTCTTCCAAAATATACCATGCTGTATGGCTGCATAAAATAAACTGTGACCATGTAAAACATTCTTTGGCCTTGAGTACTCAGCACACATCTCAGTTGTTTGCTATGTTCTTGGTACGAGGCAGCAAAACAAAGGAAGCCAGACTACACATAGGAGGCAGGGAAAAAAGTCTGGGTCCTACAGAGTTTGGGGGGGGTAAGGGAAAGGACAAGGACCTATTTTATTCACAACATGCAGCAGCAACATTTTCCAAGTATCTTGCTGATAAGATTAAAAGGAGATTTTTGAATGTTAACAGTAATAAAAAGACCACATTTAAGTATTTTAAATGTGTTGCTATGCAAGGTGGAGAACCAGCCAATCAGAGGAACATGCCATGCATTCCGGCTGCAGATGTTTGCCTAACAATTGATAGGGGTGTACAGCACAGGCTGCTGCGGGAGCTTACCCAGTAAGTACCAGTGCCCACTGCAGGGAGAAGGAACCCAGTATCTCCTCATGACTGGGCAGCTCTCAATGGCAGCAAACTATCAAAAGAGCAGTTTATCCTTGGAAGTACATGGCAGGGCAGCTGCAGGAAGTTTGTTCTGTGATTACATGTTCCCACCCACCCAGCTGTCATCAGTCCCAGTTACGGCACAGAGAAGCACCTATGTTTTATGCACGTGTGTGCACAGAAACACAGGCAGAGAGTAAAAAAATCCCTTGGGCATCAAATACAGAAATAGCACTGAAAACCTTATGCTGTGATAGAGCCACTACAGTGTTTTCCAAGATCAATAAAGAGCATGCCTTGTGGCAGGATCACCATCGCATGTGCACTGCCTTCTGTCATTTCCGTCCTAACCTACAAGCTGGCACTTGCTACCTCCAGACTGTTGCACAGATAAAAACGTTTTCAGTTTACATGAAACACAGCACTGCATGAACCCGCTGTGTGAAGTCCTGTATTTATAGAAATGGCTATAAATAATAAAGATCTGCAGGGATCGCTGACCCACATACACACTGTATTTTCTGAATTAGAGTGTATGTATTAAATCCGCAAAATAAGGACTGCGACATCTCTCACCTGGCTCCTTTTCCCTTTCCCTCAGTTTGGTTTGGGACCTCAGTACACCACAAAAATAGCCAGGTGGAGGGAAGGGAAAGGAAGGGGAGGGGAAGGGAAGAGGAGAAAAGGAAATACATGTTGAAACAGCTTTGCCGTCCATTGTTAAAGCCACAGCCCACTCACAAATCATGTTTCCAGTCTGCGGAGTGAAAAGAACAGTTGCTAGCAATAAAGTACATGAGCTCTTCATATCAGCAATGCTGCTTTGAGTAATTGAATTATTCTATTGAATAATTTGACAAGCCAACAGGCTGCCCATCAAATGAGAACTAGAACGTATACCATTTGTGAGACAAGGCTGCAATAAGCTTTTAATCAGTTTTCAACAAAAGCAATTCAAGTGAGCTGGTGTATTAATGGATTTTTTTTTCCTCTGCAAAGCCAAGAACTGAGCATTAACTGCACTCTCTGAAGGGGAGGGAGCAAACTATGGGAGGACAATTCACTGGAACTGTTCCATTTCAACAGTCATGATAAAGGAAAAGAACATTTAAAAAGTTAAACTATGGCCAAGAAGTACTTTTATAAAATGCATACAGGAGCTCGATCCAGATCTCAGAAAGACTTTCATTATTGATTTTTGCCACTATCGGACCAAGGCCTAAAATTAAGAGATACATTCTGCTTGCCAGGTCAAGAGATGATAACTTTAATGAGCTATAGAGTAACAAAAAAATGCCAAAAGACAATAGCAGAGTTTACTGGTTTCCTCCCTTTGACAAACTATGCAGCAAACTAACTTAATGAAGCCAGGCTAAGCACATCTCTGAAGTCAATTAAAAAAAAACAAACCACAAACCGTCAAAACCCAAGCAAAACCACAAAAAAACCACAACCCAAACAGTAAGCATTTAACCTGAAATGCAAACACCTCCATAGTTCCCACACACGTAGCAGGGACAGCCCAGCACAGTTGTGTCCCAAAGTTCCAGGTAAGATAAAACACAGGATATGTTTGTGGGATTGGCCTGATGCATCATTTCTGTTTTGTAAAAGCCTGGGGAATTTTGTGTTATGCAGTGGAACTGGTGCCACTTCAGAGCTGAAGTTAAAAACTGTGTTGTGCTTCAGTGCACCTCCCTTAGTTGCTTTCATCACCAAATAAAAAAAGATTTGCTTTGTCCAGTTGTGGCAGAACAGGAGCTCACAAGTGTATTCCAGCTACACCTCAAGGTAGCAGTTAGCACATGTTTAAAGGTATGCTTAAATCCCACAAACTGATTATTAAATGCCACATGAATCCCAAAGGTCTAACATAAAAAAAGAATCTTCAGAAAATAAAACACTCCAGTTTTCACTCCTGGAGGATGCAGGGTTTGCATTACACATGTTACAGTCCATACTTCACCCAGTGGACTTGCCGACTCCAGCGAGCAAGCCAGAACATTTGTACCCTCCCACTCTGAGGCAGCTGCCAAAGCAGTGGCACCACAAGGCCAGCAAGCTCCCAGTTGGGCTGACTACACCTGTGACACCCTGGCGGAGAACTCGCAGGGACAAGTGTTCAGCTCAGCCTCTGAATGGCAGCATAATCACAGAATCAATTAGGCTGGAAAAGACATCTGAGATCATTAAGTCCAACCTACGACCCAACACCACCATTTCAACTCTGCCATGGCACTAAGTAACACATCCACAGTCTCTCCTTAAATACCTCCAGGGATGATGACTCCATCACCTTCCTGGGCAGCCCATTTCAATGTCTAATCACATTTATCAGGCTGCTTCCTACAGGAAACAATCCCGAGTGCACGGATCTTGCTGATGAAAAGACATTGAAAATTGAAGTGTCTTCTATCAAGGGAACAGGACTTGAACAATAAAAATCTTGCTTTTCCAAGGTAGCTGAACATCCCCAGTAAGTCCTGTAAGAGTTAAAAAAGAACACTATCCCTATTACTGAAGTAAATAAAAACGCCATTTATGAACGGCCAGATTCATTTTCCACCAGTGAAGGAAAATGCTAACAAGGCAACAACACTTGAGGTTCTACTTGGAGTATTAATCAGCTACTGGGCTTATATCCTAAATAATGAAACTTTCAAAGTTAAGTTGATCTAGAAGTCCGCAGGATAGAAACAGAAAGCCTGCTCCAAAAGAAAACACCAGCAAAAGCAGACATCAAGCTCTGTAGGTGCAGCACCAGGTCTCCAGGGCAGGTGTTGCTACTAGAGACCATAAATCACAAGAATAAAAATAGAGGGTGTGTGGGATCTGTTTTTCAAGATAATTAAGGCACCCCAAGGTGAAGATGGGTACATAATGGGATTTTCCAAAGTGCCTAAACGAACTATAGACCTGATCAGCCTCTCACAGGGAGTCAGCAATGTCCACTCCACTAGGAAATGCCACACAATTATGACTGGCAAAAAGTTTGGGTGCCTCACTATCTTCCAAAATATTAGATCTTGCATATAGCTAGACATGTAAATAAATACACAAATACCTTGACTTGCATACTGCTGAGACAGTATCACTGCTAGGAGGTAGGCAGGTAAGAAACTGAAAGCTTCTTGCTTGACATTTGATCTAATCTAACTGGCTTTGTAAGTTATGGCATCAAGTAGTGAAAAAACATTCTAGAGATTATAGAACAGGGGCTGTAGCCACTGCAGTAGGCATCACTTCTGTCAGGCCTACCTGTATCTCTGTAAGAGTGATTCATATGCTCAGGGTACCCAAGACACATTGTGCAGATAGCAGACACGATACAGGATCCTCTGGGAGATCTGTTCCCTGCCAGGGCTGTGGATAGAGGCTATGCAGTGAAAACTGGAAGTCAAAGGGCACCGAAAAGCTACACTTAAGAGAAGTTCACTCACTGTATTTTAAACATCAGTGAGCTTATTATATAGGTACCAAAACAGAAGATTATTAGCACGATGGTAATGTTATGTTCTTCCGAAGGTACTCACCTTCATGATTTTTAAATAAGCTCTCCTTAGGAAAAAGAAAAGTACCAACAAACGGTTCTCACTAGAGTTGACATTAACCTCTTTTTTACAATCTCAGCAGTAAGCCTAACGACAGGCAAGACCTGTACAACCTGCTCTCGGTGAACCTGCTGGAGCAGTGGGTTGGACTAGATGATATCCAGAGGCCCCTTCCAAGCCCAACCATTCTCTGGTTCTGGTCAAAAGCGAGTGTTAAAATACAATGACCAATCCACACGTACAGAATAGGCTTGTTGGTGAAGACCCAAATACATGCAATAGCACATTATAGCTGCTAATTATTGTTGCAACATACACTGTTTAAAGAATAAAAATTATATGCTATCTCTTTTCTACACATTCTTGGAACTATTGATGAAGATGCAAACTACTTAGATTTATTGTTTCGCTTTGATCTTGAATATACAACTTGTTTTTCATGCCAAAAAATATATCACTATGGAACAATGATTTCTACAACAATACGATTAATAGTTTCAGATCTATCACTTCATACAGAAGCTCTGCAATTATTTTCTTCTTAATGAACAAGTTTCATTCAGCAAGACAAAAGACTAGGGAAAACAAGTCACATCGGGTCTGCTTCCTTCAAAAATTATTTCTTATCTTTCCTTTCTCTGCATCTGTACTGAATCTGCTAACTGCCCTTTCCCCACACATTCAGAGGAGCATCACTAATTCATAAGTTGGAATGCAGAACAAAACAGGAATGGCCATACAAAGCTGAGACTCAAACCCTCCAAAACTGTGCGCCAGATAGGAACTACAGAGGTACTACAGACCCTGCTACAAAAAAGACCTGCCATGCAGAAGGCTTTGTTTTTCCCATGGTCCTTTCCATGCTCACACAAACTACTGAAATGCCAGACCTTACATACACATGTTAATAGTAGTAGACACCTTCAGGTCACAGGGCAAGTATGGATAATAGTTTTCCCAATCACTGAACAGCTAACTGCACTTTCCATAGTGTGGTAGCGTTACTCGACAAATGAGAGAGATGTTTTTCCTTCTCACTAGCACTCCATCATTTTTATTAAGATTGAATTCAAAGGTTACCCGCAATCTACATCACACAGGTAATTACAGGGATCTGTTTTGGGGTGATTAAGTAACTGGCTGTGTTTCTCTTGCTGTACTATCAATAACCGTAGCCTTCTTGGGGACAACCTATCAAGAAAGCTATTTCTTAAGAAGTCTCAATTAAATGTTAGGCTGATGTAAAGATACTTTGTGAAATATGGAGATAAATCTGTTTTTCTTGCTCCCAGTAATGGGACTCTGACTATGTATTGCTTTCTGATTTGGGTATTGGACTCTCCAGAGGTTGCTGTATCAGAAATTGGTTAACAATACACAGCAAATGTACTTCACGAAATACTAACAATTTTTTAATTCCTTAGCATCAAATGTAAAAAGGGACTATATTTCTTGACTGTGCCTTTGGTTAGGTCCACCTGAATTATAACAACAACATGTATTACTGGTATCAAATGGACAGCTTCAGCTAAGTACCACTAGTCAGCTGACACCGAACTAACTGTATGTTCTTATTTTCAGTGGTCACTATTCAGATGTTAATGCTTGTACTGCAGAAATCATCAGGTGATATCTATCATAAAGTGCATATATTTGTACCAATGACTACTGGAGTCAGGTTAATTTGTGTACACCGGCCAATTTCTTTCCATTCTAGTTCAAAGGACCAAGTGAATCAAAGCAAGAACAGCAGCTGCTCTGGGCACCATAATCCCACTGCAGAAGCTGAGGAACTCAGGAAGAGAAAGATCCCACAGAAAACATTTAACACACAGAGAAAAAGAGGACAAATATTTAATAAACTCCCTTTACATCCATCATTGAGACAGAACATACCTCCTTTGCCATGTCAGTGTATTTCTGTTTTTCTTTTGGATCTAGAACAGACCACCAATCTGCCAAGATCTTGGTTGCGCCACGATTATCGAGGCGAGGGTGTTCTTTTCGCACAAGAGAGCGGTGGCGTTTGCAGAACAAGAGAAATGCATTCATTGGTCGGCGAGCTCGTTGCTCTGAGGACTCATCATCTTCAGTCTCATCAGCATCCTGCTCTAAACCATCAGGGCCAAGGAGCGGCACCTGGCAGAACCGAAAGGGAAGTGGTATAAACTCAGTTATCCACATTTCTCACCAAGACTGAATGTGAATGAGGGAGAAGCACAGAGATGCACAGAGCTGTCTCCAAAGGCCAGCTGTTCCATCCAGCACAGAGTTCTACATCAAACCTCCTCACCTGATGGTCCAAGGTTCAATCATTCTCTCTGCAAGACTTAAACTCCAACTTAAAATCTGACAGATTTCTAAGCTGAGGACCTCTCTCTAAGTAACAGTCCTAAAGGGGATGGAGGAAAGAGTTCACTTCTATGCCCTTCCTACAACCGGGTAATCATCTTAGTGGGACGAGGTGAGCAGAGCTACCTTGGACCTCAATTACTTGTGTTTGCAACTACAGGGCACACAGGGAGGAAAAAGCACAGGTAACTTGTTTCCCCATCTTCTGTTCATTGCTTAGTCTGTGAGCTGTGCAGCACTGCAGCCACTGCAAAGCTGCCCAGTGAGAGACAGAGGGCAAATCTCAACAGAATAGAAGGCCAAACTCCAATTACAGGCCATTGTACCATTTCTAAAAGGTATGCGCCACTAAAGACTAGTTCTGACTGAATGAAACAAATTATTGCATGAGACAGAAAACCATCTCCTACCTAATTGCAGCACTGCTATTTTATACCATGTTGTGAAAGTGACCTGAAAGGTCAACAGAAAACACTGTCAGAGTATCAGGCTCCTCCTTATCCTTATCTAGGTCACTCCCTCTTATTAGCATGTGGCTCAAGGCACTCTCCTCAGCACTGCCCTCTTCATTCCTGCCTTAGGAAGGCATCAAGGAGATTTAGATATGATGCTATCTATATGATGGAAACATCACATCTCTATAACCAATTCCCACTTCTTATTACAGAGGATGATTTTAACTGTACATTTGTGAGATGTCACATGGCAGGGTCCTTATGAAAACAGGTTAAGGTAAGTGTCATTGAACAACACCAAAATACCAAGTGTCAAACTAGAGATGGATTATTTCACCTGTGCACTCAGTACTTCAGAGGATAAGCTGAATTTCACACACAAACATAGTAAAAATTGTTGAGCTTTTCCTTTCTACCATTTAATTTTTGTATTTTTTTAATCATTAAAAAAAACACACAAAAGTGATTAGTTTATGTCTTCAGAGCCACCAGAAGCAGATACCAAGCACATGTCTAAAAGAAACTACTAAAAAAACCAAACACATCAAAACCCCACCTTGAGCAATCAAGATTTAGATGTGCAGCATGTTATTAAAACAACACAGCTAAAACTCTTACAGTCAAACTCGAAAAAAATCTGTCCATGATTTTAAACAGCATGATTGACAATTCACTTTCTTGTGTCACTACTTGCCTTTATAACTTTACAGGCACAGCATCACTTCATTTTATTGGCTGTATTTGCTCACAAAAGAGAGTAAAAAACAAAAAAAACATAGCTAGGAAGAATCTGACCCATCATTAACCATCTATGGTCAAAGAACACAATGAAATCTACCTTATCAATATCTTCCTCTTCTTCTTCCTCTTCTTCCTCTTCAGAGAAGTCAAGGAGTTTCTTGGCAAGCAGGGGATGCCACTGAAGACACTTCCTTTTTGGTCGCTTCCCAGTTCCTTCTCCTTCTGTCGAGTGATCCTTATTCCTACTACTGCCTTTCATTACTGTGACCTGTGTTGCAAAAATATTGATAAATTCACAACAAACTCTGAGGCATAAATGACCATCCAATCAGTGAAAAATATATGAGGCACTAATGTAAGATTCTCAGAAGTTTTTAGTAAGATATTAGATAGACATTTATTCCAATTATCAACAAAAGCATGAATGCACATTTTCCAGCCTTAACATTCCCATTTAATGCCTAGAGTAACTAGCAACACACAATTTTAAGAGGACAAAGCAAGGATCCTAGCCAGTCTAGCACTCAAATGTGCCTCTGAAGGATAGCAAAGAAGCCCTCACACTTCACCTAGCCAAGTGAGAGAGAGAGACTCCACAGCTCTCCCACACCTACAGCTGCTGTAGCTTTTCATATTTTGCCACTGAAAATGTCAGGCCATCCCTCTTTCTAGCAGAGGAACTTATCATCAGCCACTCATCTGTTAATCATGCATTTATATTTAGCAATTTTGAAGCAAAACTCCACGATACTATGAGCTAGGATTTCTCCAGTGCCATTAAAGGGTACAACAGGGGAACCTGAGTACCTGAGAAAAGTGAATTTTAATATACCAATTTGAAGCAAACCATCAGTAGCTGACACTTTCAAAGCACTGTACAGAAACAAAAATCATGTGCTGATCCAAGTGCATGCAGAAGATAAATCATATTGACTTACTCTTCTGTCTTGTCTGCATGTGTCCTCATCTAAAATACAACTCAGAACTACTTCTCAGTAAAAATACATGCTTAACATATCCCAACTACAAATTTAAGGGTTGGCTCCAGAGATCTGCTTCTCAAGTAAGGGGCAAATAAATACATAAACAAATAAAACCAGTATATCGCACCCAAGTACAGAAGCCCAGAACAAAAGAGCGCTGCTCTCTTGTTGCACACAGTCCAGTCCTTTGTAGCCTTCTGTTTGTACTATGCAGTATCAGTGGTAATCCTCACAGGAGCATGGCTAGCTTTTCAGGAAAACAACACGAACATCAAACCAAAGTGAACCTGAAGAGTGGTTAGCCAGCTGCATCTTTATAAAGCCAACAAGAATTGATGAAGTCTCACAGGGGCTTCTCGCCAGCAGGATGAAGTTGGGCTAAGTCCTGGTCCCACAGGCAAAGCCAGAAGCTCTGTTTCTGATTCTAAGGAGAAGGGCACGGAAAGAGGTCAAACCCTGCAACTGCAAGACCACACTGCATTTTAGGATGCTGCTTTCTGGAAGATGTCTGGTACAACACTAATATTTCAGCCCATAGAGGCAGGAGGGAAAGCTGCCACATCTGCACTTGCATCCCCTGCCCAAGCCATGGTGCCACCGCTGGGGCAAATGCCTCACAAGAACCATTTCACACAGGGTATACAGCCCGCACAGCTCCAGACACACTTCTACATATCCCACCCATTTAGTGATCACTATTGCTGGTTTAGGTTGATTGGTCTCTTCAGGTGTGTTTCTTCTTGGTTAACTCATTGGCATTTTGGCAATATGCCCTTGTTTGCACCAGAAATTTGTGTAATCAGTTGCTTCCTCTGCTGATTCCAACTGCTTGCAGAAGGACACAACTGAAGCCTGAAGGAAATAGGTCCAGAAATTTTAACCTATATTTTAAAATGGCATTTTCCTGGATGTATATTCCGGTTTGTTAACTACAGTGATTACTGTAGTAAATAAAGTATGTGGCCTATTTCTGAGCAGGATAAATATGCTACAAATCCAACAGGGAGTTAGCTACTTCAGCCCTTACCACTGACTTATGTAGGTGAGCTAATCATATGGCTTCTGCATACAATCAATCTTAAGTATGATGAGTATTGCTGGTAACCTTCTGCCTTATTAGTGTGAAACTAGCATCTGAGGAGCACTCCGTGATCCTACTTTACAAAGCTCAACTGAAATCTCAGGGCTCTTGCAACAACAGCATTGCCTTTAACTGGCACCTCTCTGCCTGCTGCCCTTAGGAAGATGAGCACAGGACTTAAGTGATCCCACAGTGTATTTCACACACCTTCTCCATCAACTCTGAGGCCCTGCCTATGCTCTGTCCCAAGTTCAGCAAGGCAACACAGACCTCAAGAACCAGTCACCTTGCAAATCCCCCAAAGGGGCTCTCAGTACCTTACACCTCTTCACTACGGCTCAGCTCACAAAAAATTTTCATTTTCCATGCATGAAGGGGAGGTATTGAACACTGTTACCTCTAAAACAAATTAACCAAAGCTCACCACACATTAGTACTAAAATAGAAATGTATGCTCAGCTTCAGGAATTGAAGGGACATTCATTAGGTTGTTTTTTTAAACTGGGAACCATTTCACCCTACTTGTTGCCATCTTGAAGCAGCAGTTTCACTATAAAGAGGTTTTTAAGAAAGATAGGCTGTTACCCTACCAGGTGAACATGCATTTAGGAGACCCAAGTCACAGGGGAAGTCAGATCCTGTCTGTTATACAGGCATCATATACTACAGAAAGACACAGAATCATTCTTTGCTTCCACTTTGGAATGAATCTCTTCAATGGTCAACAACAAAAATCCCTGTGATCTGATCCCACTGATGGAAGGACTGAGGCCAGAGACTGAGTTTAAACCTTAACTGTATGTCCTGGAAGCCCCTCACCCCTTAAGTATGTCAAGCTATATACTCTATCCTCTGTGCTCTCTTCTTTCCTATAAAATAGTGGGTCAGTCGTAACATCAACATAAAATTATTTCAGTCCCTATTTTTTAATACTTCTGTTTCCAAATCCTTTTCCCTCAGTTTTATTTATTCAAGTTCTCCTAAGTTTTGATCTATATTTCAAGATCTATATTTTTTTGGTGTTCACTTTTTGCTCATGCCTCTCTCAGTCAAATGTAGGATTGGCATCACAAAAAATGATGTGGGACTTTTTCTCTTAAAAAGGATGCCAACATAGCATGGTGAACTTGCTTTCCTTTGGATTGCTTCATCTTCCATATTACTACCCTCCCACTTTATGGGCACTTCTGTCGTAATTGTTGATATATTCACATATATAATTATGAGAGAAAACAAAAAAAATCCAGGCAAATGCAAAATACAGCTAACACTGACACTTTCCTTCCTTTTGACAAATTGTAGCATAACTACTTAGACAACATACTCCATAGTCAAGTGAATGCACATATGATTAAATTACAGTGAAAGTTTTATTGGCATTATTTACTTCTTGAATGGCAAAACATCAATGGAATCCATTCGCCCAAATATGAAGATTCTATTTATTTATCTGATTATTTTTTTTCCCTTGAGACATTGTCAATAGCATGTTAGTTGCTTATTTTGCATGAGAGACTGGAAGCTGGCAGACAGAAGCCAGCAAACCCAGCAGCTCCTTCTCTCACTTTCAGGGATCCCCAAGTGCTGGCAAGCATCCCTACCACCAAGGTTTTGAAGAAAGAGCTGGACTTAAGAAATGAAGCACACTTGGCAATTAAAAAGGTCCACAGAAAGCCACAGAACCAGTCATGGCCAGTCTTTGCAGGATTTAGGCTTAAAAATAGAGAGGATACATAGCACCTAAATTGCAAAGTTTGCAATAACTGGAATTTATGAACCATATCACAAAAAAAAAATAATTCTTCTACAGAATCAGTAAAAATATAACGTATCTTTTAAGGTAGATGCAATAGCTTTCAGAAGTTAGCAAGACTAAAAAATCATTAAAACCAGCTAAGATTTTACAAGTTACTTCACAGCTTCAGGATGAAGCCACTAAGGAGAAAGTAGAAATATTTCAACAAGACAAAAGTATGGACAGCTTTGCTTAAAATAAGCCACATATGCTTTATAACACCAACAGAGGAGACCTGTCAAGACTGACATTCATGATCTGCTGACAGCAGGAGGTACCTTCAGGGTGACATTCTACACTTACTTTGTGCAGGTACAGGTCGAACATTACAGAAATATTACATTACTAAAAAAATTAAATTATTTTTATTTTAGTGCTAGCTGTGTTATGTCCTTTCTGTTCCTGGAAACATTAATCAAAGAACCATGGTTTTCTTGGATGTCTTATAAATATGTATACCTAATAGCGCTTCGGAAGAAAAAAATAATTAAGATGAATAAATAATTAAGATTTCTAGATAAAAAAGCTGGATGGTGAAAGAGGGGGAGCAGGAGAGAAGATGGATTGCTTAGCTTTTTACCACAAATATTTCTATTTCAATTATATGACTGTATACAAGTCTTCATTTTTTAAGTGTTCATTAAGAGCAAGTGTTTGATTACATTTGAATTACATTTGATAACATTAAGTTTTGTTTTCCTCCCATCTTCCTCTGTTATTTATATACACAGGTGACCAACTTCTGTAATAATTTTGGGACCCACTGTGGATCTGTCACTGAGCATGCTGCTTATGCTGAACAAGGTGCACTCACCAAGCATTCTCCAAACTACATTCACAAACACCAAAATCCTTATAAGGGTCTTCAAAAGCAGTGAAGCACACACAGTCTAGAAATAAATCCAAGACTTGCAAAAGCCGAACCCGAGATGTGAATTGTGTTTGTGGTATAGTCCCTGTTGGAAGGTTCTCCCTGGAACAATGTCTGAACTACAGCAACACTCCCAAAGACAGTATAAATGAATTTCTGCTTTCCTGTTACCTTAAAACCACATTTCCTGGAGCCCAGCTGGGCCCTCGGCTGACTCAGTGAAAATTACTGGTACAAAGGAGCAATGAGAGAGTTCCAAGTGGATTTTCACACCTTCTGCTCTGTTTTACACTAAGTTCTCTACTACTTAATAAAAACACATACCAAAGAGAGAATAGAGGACTGAACTATGACACTAATAGCTCGGTGTTTTGGGGGCTACTGAGTCAGTGACCCAAGCTGTTTCAACAAAGCATGAGATTGGGAAATGAGTTCATGTTCTCATAGTCTAGTGAACTGAAGAGGTATTTGAATTTTCAAATAAAAACGAAAGGAGATTGCTGGCTGTAAAATACACCCACACAAATACATAAAGTGTTTTTTAAAAAATAAATTTCTTTCAGTTCTGGAATAACTAAACCAGAATATTTCTACAATGTATGACAAAAACTAGTTGGCACTAATTGCTGACCAGTCAGTTTATTGTTTCACAGTGGAAAGCCATTAATAAGCTTTCTAATTTTCGGAGATGTGGTGGTTTAATGGTGGACATGCTGAGACTCAATGGGGTCCTGTTTGCTAGCAGAGGTTTGGGATAGACTGCCACCACAAGAAACACTTAGCAACACAGCTACAAGTCTCAGTTAATTTTTAATGACACACTCTTCCATCTTCATAAATGATTTTAAACTGTTCCTTATTCTCAAACTCAGGTCTGCATTGCTTGCTTTCTTTATTCTTTAATACATAAAATTAAACTCCAACATCATAAAAAGAACGTCAACAGCACTTCTTTGAATTTTGTTTTGTTTGTTTTTCTAAGTATCCCTTTCATACCTACCAAAAAGCAACAGATAACACAAGTCAATGGAGTTTATACTGCATCTCCACTCTTTCTCTGTTCATTCACACATGCACAAGAAGTAAGATTTCCTTTAGGATTTTTTAATGCAAAGAAATCAACCAGGTTTTGTCTAGTATGAAAAGCACTTTAAGTGGAAGAACTATACTCACAGTTAGCATGGTTATCAGGATGTTTCAACCAAGAAAAAAAGGAGGGGGGATAAATTTGTTACTAGTGTTCACTTTTTTATGTGCATATAATTTAGCTTTGCTGTTGTTTAATACTGTCATAGCTAATACATGACTATCAGTAAGAATGGCAGTAAAGACATTTCAAATGCTAGCTCTCTTCAAATCTGCTTTTAGAATGGAAACCATAGAGCAAGTGCACAGGATGGCACAATAAAAGCTCACACTGAACATGAAAATGTCATGCATTCAATACACAGAAAAAAACTGTCTAATCTGTACAAGGAATACTCTGTCCAGATGTGTCACCATTCCAGGCAACTGTTTGAAAAGTTAATACATGAATGTGAATCTCTCTGTGAGAACTGAGCATAATAGAAGTAGAGCTTGAAAAGTCAAAATGAGATATGTAATCTACTGTAAAGTCTTTTCACGATGACCAATTTTGAATAATGATTTCTTGGTTTTCTTTCTAGTTCTCTATTTTTATTTATAGAAGACAATATGAAGAAATATAATAAAATAGTATTTTACTTCGTAGGGAATTCTTCAGGATTTAGGAATGTGCACATTCAAACAAGGGAAAGACAGGCAAACACAGCCCACTACAAAATTGTCCTCCAAAGACACACTCAGGAACTGGATCTTACCATTACAGTGTATGAATAAATTGATAGAGAAACTAAAAAAACCCCAAACTTTAGTAGACATCTTAACTATCTATTGGGTTTTCCTTATGCCCCTGCCAGAGGACAAACACAGCTGGCAGGACTTTACTCAGCCATGCCAGTAATTCAACCAACACTTAGTCTGAAATTCAGTATGTAACTCAACTTGGAAGTGCTATACTGCTGGAAAACCAAGTTAAGAGTGTATCATGGTTCATCTGTCAGCAAGTGCTTGCTGTCAGTAGGGCAAACTACAACTTGGTAATTGTAGTCTAGAAAATACACTAAAGAAAAAAAAATTAACAGGGAAAGATGGGGAAAGAAAAAGAGAATGAAAAACGAGCAAACCAAAGAAAAAAAATTAAAAAGGGTAAAGAAAAATAAGGGAAAAACAAGAGGGCAGCCTCTGCTGATGGCAACGAAAAGGAAGGCCGGGCCCTGGAAAGCATTCCCTCCCAGGCAGTGGTACAGGAGCAGCAAAAGAGATTGTCTGCCAGAGGGGTCACCCAGCACCCTGGCACCTCCAGAAACGTGGCACACAGGGTAGTGGTACTGCTGAACACACCACGCAACTCATGGCATTTCAATGTCCTTACCTCATACACTAAACATAAAAAAATGTAATTAATTATAAAAAGTAAGTGGCATATGATACCTCAAACATGTAACTAAAAACATTTCAGAAGTCTAATAAAAACATACTGAATGCAAGGAGGATGATCAAAAAGGAGTTTGGACAATCTTTACAGAACTGTGAGGTGGCAATTTTTATCAAGTCTTTTATTATGTTATTGTTTGGATATTTTTTCCATCCACTTGAATGTTCATCCCCCAGTTTGAATGCCAGGTAACAGTCACTTACTAGGTAAAACCAAATCAGTACACTTATCTTAAAACTCATCAGTGCTGGAAGGTACCAACTACGATGCTTGCAGAAACTGGCTCCTGGACCTGCAAAATTAACCTTTATAAAGTGAGAAATGGTTTAGGAAATCGTATCAAGCTTTTATGTTCTACTATGTTTTCTCCTAGATAGACCTAATCTCTAAAAAAAAGTCAGGACTTCAAACACTAATTATTAATTTTTAAAAAAGAATAAAGTGACTAAACTTTTCAAATGGACTTGCTGAGACCAGGCACAACAGGTTCAGGTTTGTTTTGGGCCAAGCTTTTAATGAAACTTGCAGATTACATGGCAAACCACCAACCCCACAGGAAATGTTTGCCCTGTTTGAGCAATGCAGTTTCTGTTGGGCAGAAACATACCACTTCCACATCAAAACAAAACACTGAGGCCACTCAGAAACAACACACATCCACAAATCAAACATCTACTCAGTAAGTGAGCATTAAGTTCTGAAAAGAAGGGCGTACAGGAAAAATGTCTGCAATATGGGAGCAGGAGGGAGCACAGGGCAAATGAGGAGGGAAAGGTGGCATCAAAAGCATTGTTGCTGCCAGTGTCAACAGTGACCCGTACTGGGAAAACAGCTGGTAACTGCATCATGGCACTGGTGCCCATGCAGGATAAAGGGGGTCTGAGAAGGACCATCTGAGGTGCTGGACCTGGCACCTGTGCCGTGGCCAGGCAGCCAGGGAGGTGTGGATGGGCAGGGCCTTGGGGCAGAGCAACCTCCTGACCTGCCTCTCCCCAGCTGGCCGTGCCTGCGGCACAGCAAGGGGGGGCAGGTGTGCGCCCAGGGGCTGGTGCAGCTCCCAGAGTGCAGGGGTACAGGTCCCACCGTCTGGCCAGGCATCGCTCCCACCCCACCAGCCCATGGGCGAGGGGCTGGGCTCATTTGCTGTCCTAGGGCTCCTGCAGCAAAGTGGCAGCTCTCCAGTCACATAAAGCCACCACCCAGCATTTTGGAAGGAGAGAAAGGGCAGTAAAATACCTACTGTGCGAAAAGGAAAAGCCATGCATTTGGCAGCTCTGCTGAGTGACACCCTCACAGAAGGCCTTCATGGGACAAGAGGAAAGCCAAGGGGGAGACTTCTCCAGAGCAAGCTCTTTGCCAGCTCGGTGCTGGAGGACATAGAGCAAAACCAAGCCTGGACAGCAGGTAGAGGGGGTTGGAGGTTTGCTTCCAAACTAGCCTCAGCCCTTGGGAGCCCAGCCAGTTCCAAAACAGCAGCCCCAGGGTGGGAGTAGGTGTGGGGAGGAAAGCTTGCATCTAAGGGTCATTCTTTTAAAAGTAAACTTAAAAATACATCCCCAAGAACAAGCAGCACATACCACAGAAATAAAACACAGCCAACACACCCAAATGGTCTGTGTGCAATTTTGTCTGTGAAGCAACATGCTGGTGCAGATTGAGGGGAAAGCTTCTCGTCTCCCCTGTGCTGCAATGCGCATCCTGGATGGAAGAGTTTGCCTTGCAAAAACAGGTCTGGAGGTGTAAATCACTAACGTCTTTATACAAACAGAAACATTAATATCTCCAAACCGGAGCCTACAGAGTCACTTTTCAAAAAAACCAAGTTGAATGAACACACAGGTCTTAATGAAACCAGGCCTTTTTCTTTTGTCTTGAATTTAACTTACAATAGAACATTTGTTATTGCAGGATTCATTTCAGCTTTCAGCAGCTGCAGAAGCAGAAACAACAAAACCAGAAACCCAGCAAGTCACAGGCTACAGCTACACTTACTTCACAAAAAAAGACTTCAATGACACACTCTGCTAGCCAAAATTTCTGAGTCATAAAGTGCAGAAGAAAAGCATTTGTTAGGGTAAGAGCTGCCTTTCTGGACAGGTGCTAAGCACCCCACATACCAAACGATCATCACATCAGGTCTGCCCAAAGCCCTGTGCATCTTCTGAAAAAAATCACCTGGATTATTAGCCTTGTGATTTCTTTTGCCTGGAGCCCCTGGAGAGAAGGCTGAGGGGCTTTCCTTGCTGCATTGTCTGTGCAGCACTAATGCAAAGGAGCCAACACTGGGAGCAGGACAAGGCCTCCTGCACATATAGATGAGGTCACTCATCCAGGGGATGAACACACTAGGACATCTGCACTACCAAAGCTGTCTCTGCTCCTAGGTGAAGGAGATGTAACCCACATACCCTGAAAATTTTGACATCCTTTTGCTCCGAAACAGCATTTGTTTTTGCTTCTACATCTGCTGCCACAACAGGAGAGTGCGCCAAGAAACCTGTGAAGGTGAACAGAACAAATGCCTGAAATTCAAAACGCAGAAGAGGCAGAACCCAATCTACTTTGCAGCAATTACTCCCACGGAGAACAGGATAATGACAACACCTACTAAAAAGCCCTCTGCTGACACCAGAGCAATTTATCAACAGAGCACTTTTCCCACAGGAATACAGAGAAGACTATGAAACGCAACCGCCTCTCGGACAGGAGAGTGCTCCGCTGCAGAGCATCGCAGACTACAGCAACAGCACAATCCAAAAAAACAATGACTTTTTAGCGAGTTAGAGCTGAAAAAGCACACCCTGAAGAATTTGCTTTGTGCTCCTGTCTGAGCAAGACTATCTGAGCCTGCATAGGGAGCAGCTTTTCTAGAAAAATAGCTGTCAAGTTCTGCTTTTTTTTTAATGTCACAAAATGAAAATCTTTGTGATTTGTCAACTGGATCACCAGGAGTTCTCTCTAGCTTTTCCAAGTCACTAAACAGTCAATCTCAGTGTAAAGAGTTCTAGAGCCAGTGAGCTCACAGGTGAGATGGCCACAGGAAATACTTAATGTTCAGTACACAGGCATTCCCATCATATCATTCCCAGGAGGGCACCTGCAGTTCAGCAACAGCTTCCTCACTGAAGGGCCTATTGGGTAATAATTCAAATTGAAACTGTATGTGAACAAGAATGGCCTAGAGTTCTGCTCACAGCCTTCAAAGGATGAGACCCTCTGAAAGAAAAAAAAAAAAGTCAATGTTCTTGACTTGTCAGTCCCAAAACTTCATTTTGATCTTTGATTGGTAGGCATACAAATTGCTGTAGGGTCCAGTCACAGCAGAAACACAGCCAAGTGCTTTTTCACAGCACAGAGCAGCACAAAGGAGGAGATGACCCTGCAGTAGACATTGCAGGGTGAGCACAGCTGAATGGGAAAATTGTTCAACGCTCCTTTTCACCTCTTGTTGATCGTGTCCTGGCATGTTCTGCAAAACCAGACAATGCAGCTGTGTCCATCACTACTGTAACCCATTCTAAGGTTTACCATGTGCACAACGAAGCTTTCATAATAAAAATCACTGATAATTGCTACCAGTGTCAGGGGAACCATATATAGCTGTATGAGCAAATAAAAGAATTACTCCCTTAATACATATTTAGTAGGCATTAAAATATCCTTGCACAACCCAGTATTATACTTTGTCTACTGGTCTCTTCAACTCAAGTGCAATAGGCCAAGACAGTTGTCTAAACAACCCCTTGAACAGCTACTGCCCATTGCTCCTGTGGAAGAACCACCAAATTAACAGCTACAGACAGTACTCACTCAGCTTGGCGCATCTTCAATATAAAGCTCATAAATAATGGCAATGTAACTCTTATGCATATCAGAAACAACAAGAAGGCTACACAAAAATTTCAAATAAAATGGCTTTGTGCAATGTTCACTAACAGAAATACAAGACTGACTTGACAACAAATTCGTAGCTACTAAAATATTTTCTGTGGGATCAAACTGTCACAATCACCTTCCATCCCCTCCCCCTACCAAGAGACAGAGTGCAAAGCCAAAAATTATTGAAAAGTGAACCCTTGGTGGACTGTTCCCTGTCTGAACCCTTTCCTTCCAAACTCTGGGTTAATTTTCAAACTACTGACCATATTAAAGCAGCAACACTTTACCAAAATACATTTTATCTCAAATTAGGCAAAATCCAAGAGGGTAAACAGAATGCCAAGGCAGAGTAGAATTTTGCTTAAAAGAAAAAAAAGCCCAGGTCATAAATCTCTTCTCCCAAGTAACAAGAGGAAATGGCATCAAGTTGCACCAGATTGGATATAAGGAAAAATTTCCCCACCAAAAGCATTGTCAAGCATTGGAACAGGCTGCCCAGGGATCTGGCTGAGTCACCAACCCTGGAGAGCTGTTAAAAGACACGCAGATACAGCACTCAGGGACATGGCTTAGTGGTGTTCTTGGCAGTGCAAGTCAA
Source organism: Sclerurus mexicanus (assembly GCA_013396755.1). Taxonomy (NCBI): domain Eukaryota; kingdom Metazoa; phylum Chordata; class Aves; order Passeriformes; family Furnariidae; genus Sclerurus; species Sclerurus mexicanus. The sequence goes on from VWZF01002697.1 coordinate 379,609, forward strand.
TGGTTGGACTCAATGATCTGCAAGGTCTTTTCCAACTTAAACAATTCTATGATTCTATGAAAAATAAGTGTAAACCAAACTACACTGCACACATTTATCAGTTATACATATATTTATCTTCTTTGTAAAGGCAGTATTTTAAGCATCAGGAATGAGTTTTTAATGCAGACTAGATTCCTTAGTGCAATGGTTTAATTTGATCACAGAAGGAAATACAGCTAAAGGAACTTTAATTGTGTTTTTTGGAAACACCACTGTCTCTCAGAACTATGCAGATCTACGCAAAAACCTCTGGATCTATCAAAATTTGTAATGATTTTGAAAGCAGATGTACTCTCTCAATATACAATTTTCAAGTGCCATCTAGTGGTTATTTTCTTTTTTATTACAATTTGGTATTTTAAAAAAAATTTCCCAGTTTTTAAAATTTTTTAAAAGTTTATTATTTCTATCACTTACTGTTATTACTTGACTCTTGACCCTTCAATAGTAAGTACATGACTAAATTAAGTCTAATTTTAAGCATTTTGGGCCAGAAAACAGCTGATTTCAGGACTAACAAATTAAAAGAAAAAGCAAAAAAAAGCCCTTATCCATCTTATCCAGAGAAACAAAACGAGGCATAAATGTCAATCTGTTATTTAGAGCTTTTTCAGTGTCATGAGAAAATTCTGACTTGTTAAAAGTCTGTACATAATTAGGGCCTCAACTGAACATATGAGAAAATCCTGGAGAATAAAGCACATTCTACGCATTCCTCACACTGGATAATGCCAAAAATTCACACTGCCATATGAAGAGGTTTGTTTTACACTCAACCCAACCTGTGATCTTACGCAGGCTCAAAACTTCAATAACTCAGCTAAGTTTGGTTAATGTATTAGTTTCATAAGGGGAACAATTCCTTCCTGTCTTGTGTGTCCCATCTCAAACATCCTCTTATTCTCAAAGTATAAGGAATTTGGCTCACCCTAGCTATCCCAAAAAATGGCTAAATGTGCCGATGCAATAGTGTGTCCAAGAAGGCATCAAAACTGTGTACGTATGGTGTGTACCATGCAGACAACCTGTGTGAAGCATGCAAAGCATATCAAATCCTGAATTTAATGTGCATGGGAAGACACATATATGCTTCCATCTCCATCTGGAAATTACTAGACACAAACATGAAAGTCTGTGTCTGGTAGCTAACCAACCAAGGAAAATATCTGGGCTTCCTTACAATGAACCTCTGAGAGCCTAAAAAAAAAGATGGTTCTATTTCTGTAACATACTTTTACAGAGCTACAGTAATATGCATATAATTTTGAGCCTATCTCTGCCTATAGAAAAAGTGTTAGAACACAGAGTTTGAGACAGAGCCAGAAGTTAAAAACATACCATTACCATGTATCATCTTTAGTAATTTTATACTGAAAGACTTGCAAGCTACCTTGCTGTGGCAGAATCAAATTCACTGGGGGAAAAAAGATTATAAAAATGCTTAGCTCTTATTCATTCCATCTCAATTTCAGAGCAGTTTAATAAAGGTGGGAACACTGCTATCCTCCTAATATTGGCAGTTAGAAAAGAGTGAGAGAGGTGAAAAATCTTGAAAAAAAGGTCATAAACAAATTCATGCTCAAACTGGGAACCAAGCTTGTAACTCTGATCCCAGCTCCCTTCTGCTGTCTCTCCCTTCCAGAAGGTGAAGAAACTGAAAACAAAACTTCCACATTCAGCACTCTTTGTGTGTGCTTGCTACAAGGGTAATCAGAGAGACATTACGCATGCCCAGTGAGGCACACTTTAGATCCAACTCCAGGCAGGCCTCCATGGAGCTGCAGAACTTGGATGATGAAGTGGAAGGGCACTCGCAGCACATGTCCCTGTGCAGCCCACGCTGCTGCCCATGCCCTGAACAGCCTGTGCCATCCCACTCCCACAGGCGAGCATCCCACGTCCAGCACAGCATCATCAAGCCAGGTGCATCATCCTACCAGGACACCACCAGCAAGGAGTTTGCTGGGCAACAACTGTTTACTTACTTACTGCTGACAAAACACTACAACGGACAAACCTGTAAGCACTTCATTTTAGACAGGAGTGCTCTCTCCCATCAGTAGTGCATACAAGCCCTTAAACAGGCCTTAAATACTGCCTATCTGACTTGGCGCTTATCCAACACCCTCATTGTAACAATCCATGTAAAGGTCCTGAAAAACCTATTGGATACTGAAACTACCTCTGGTTAATTATATAAAAAGCAATGCAAAGATCTGGAGATATAGGAAATCACAAAGCTGTCCCTGAATAAAAGAAGAGAGCATACACAATGCCACAAGAGTAAAATAAAATACATAACACAGAGATAAAAGAAATTAAACAATGTTACTAAAAAAACCCTCAGGAGGTAGAACATTATCTTCTTCCACATATAGCCTCAAAAAGGCAGCCTCAGCTACTCAGCATGTTAAACTCCCCTTTAGACACCTATTGAAATAATAAAAGTAATTTACAGTCCCATAGTTTCATCATCTCATTACCTAAATTGTTGCACTCAACTATTTAGTTAATCCCCTACAAAAGCATGGACGTTTTGGCCTACATGGCTGCCAGTTCATTTTAGGATGAGAGTATTGCATTCCCTCAGATATGTCCCCTCTAAGAGCCCGCACATTAAAATGATCTGAGCCAAGTGAGCACAGTAGTTCTCCCAGGATGCCACACAACACCAAGCCTAAGTTTATTGCTTCCTTTGCAGATGAAATGCAAGCAAAAATTCTGCATGCAGATTTAAAGTACTCCATTTGATGGAAAAGGTCCAAAGGTCAAACAAAAACAGCTTACAAAATTTAAAAAAAAAACAACTTTCATACCATAATTCAAAAAATTGCGTTAATTGAGAGCTACATATGTACCAGTATGAGTTAGAAAATCCTCTATGAAGGCAAACAATGTCTGTAAATGTGTTACTAATCGACTCATCTTTCAAAGATGGCAATTCACTGTAGCATTAAAGCTCAATGAACACTGAGTATGAATGATTTCAAATTCCTGGAAGAAGGCAAGCTACTGAAAAAATATGTTCTTTGCCAGGGAGGTAGCTTTATGCCGTAAGACATTTCAGACTTCTTCCCTAACAACCTCTCTCCCAAATAAGCTTTGAACTAAGCCATCAAAAGTAAGCAGGGCTGCATACAATGCTCCCATTCTCAAGCCATATTTATGCTCACTAACACTGCAAAAAGGCATCACCACCTCGAGTTCTACTGAACATAACAGTCCCTTTTAAGGAGAAAGAGACTTGGCTTATTTCTAATTCATAGAAAGACAATCACATGATTCAGAAATGTCCACTTCAAAAGATCTAAAGCTAGAAATGTGACATGAAATGCATGTGAAGGATTTTGGGCAAATGTTTTTCCTTCATTGCCCTTAAAACTAGAAAATATTAATTTTCATGCACTAGCAAACCATTATTTCAAGAAACAGGAAATATTAAATACTAAATTCATAGCACCTGAGGGGCTCTAGTTCTGCTCAAGGTAGGCCTAGCTTCAAAGCTGGATCACACTGCTCAGGAGCCTGCCCATGGATGAAGAACCCACCAGCTCTTCTGGCACCTGCTGCACCACTCTCACAATAGAGAACATTTTTCCTTATGCTCAAACAGAATTTCCCCACCTGCAGCTTGTGACTATCACCTCCTGCCTGTCCTTTCACTAAGCATCTCTAAGAGGAGTCTAGCTCCCTCTTCATAATTATCCTACAGATAGCTGGAGTCAACTGGAGCCTCCTCTCAGCCTTATCAGTCAAAACACAACCAGCTCTCGCAGGCTCTCCTGGTATGTCATGTGCTCCAAACCGAACCACCTCAGTGCTCCTCGACTGTGCTCCCTCCAGTGTCAGAAGCACAGAGCAGGAAAAGCCTTCTCTGAACCTTGTTCATACAGCCTAGCCTTCAGTTTGCTTTTGTGGCTACAAGGTCTCGCCTCTGAGTTCCAGTCACCTTACTGGCCATCAGGATTACCAGGTCTTCTTTAAAAAGCTGTTTTCTGCCTTTGTTTTTGTTAATCTTCTTGGGTTCCTGTTAGTCCTTCTCAATTTTCTCAAGTCCCTCTGAATAGTAGTTCCTGCATATGCACTACTTCCATTGATTCAGTGTAACCTTTCATTGCCAACCCATCATTTGTATCATTAATGAAAATATTAAACACTGGCAGCAGTATAAGCCCCCAAGAAATACCACCCCCAATTCTTGCCAGTTCAATGCTGAACCAGTGCCTCAGCCAACTTTTCATACACTGTGCAATCCATCTAACAATCCACCCAGTCAAAGTTCAGTTAGGCTCCAGGGATGCTAATGGAAATGTCAAAAGCCTCGGTACCATCAAACTAAACAAAGTCCTCTGCTCTCCCCTTGCTCACAGCATTTTGTCTCCATCACTTCTTCACACTAAGGAACAAGCTGCTCATGGTAAATTCATGTTTGACTTGTGTCCCCTTCTTGTCCTTCATGTGCCTAGAAATTACTTCCATGAGGACCAATGCTGCAGTCCTACCAGCAACTGAGCTGAGGTTCAGCCAATCTGCTGTCTCCCAGATATTTCTTTTTGCCTTAAAGCTCAAATTAAACACCTCAGGGTGATGACACTGTTTCATTTCACCTGTGGTAACCTGAGATTACAACCACGCTACCATATTTGCCTGTAATTCCGTAAGAGTTGGAAACACTGGTATCTGGAGAACAGGTAGCACAGCTTGTTTGTCTCAATCCCTCCTGGTTGTTTTTTTTTTTTTTAAAGGAAGCTATCCAATACTACAAACGCAAGTTTGTAAACACCTCTCTCCCACTTAAAAAAAAAAATTAAAAATCCATGCTATTTAAACATGGCACTGTATTCTCATTGTGTTTGAAAATGTGAGTCCAATTTAGTAGAAGCTTTCTTTAATATACCGATATTTTATAAAAAGCTTGTTTTTCAGTAGAGGGAAGAACATGAAGTTACAATGACTCTGAGGCAAGCCCTAAAAACACCTCAGCAAGCAAGGGAGCAATAGCAAGTGAGCTTCCTCATCAAGTAATGTGTGTCATTTAAGAATGTAAGGGCACCTGGAACCTAACGAACAAAATCTAACATCCAGATGTTCGACACCCTCAGAGGCCTGCAGCGGGCAGGCCAGTTCAGAAGTCTGTTGTTCTAGGCTCAATGGTCTAAACACAAACAAGTCTTTCCTGAAAGTCTAAGTCAGATCCCTGATGAGCTGGTAAGCAATTGGACAGATAATCCCATATGATTTGCTCACAAAAACTTGCTGCAAAAAGTGAAGATGCCCAAGTACTTTGGTAAACTTGGGCAAGACGTCCCAATTCAAGTTTTAAAATTACTTGGTTGGTTTGCCAAGGTTTGCAGGCCTTTTAAATACTCTAGAACTGCTATAGGATGCACTAATTTGGCAGCAATCTCTGGGATAGATGGGTCTTTCACAGGCCTTAAGTGGTGACACAAAGGATCTTATTTCAAGAGACTGGTCAGCCCACTGAAGAATCAAACACTTAAAATCGACTGAGACAGTTCCTTCTATGAGTAGTCCAGGTTCGCACTTTTCTTTTAAAGGAGATTTTAAGTGGAGGGTCCCTTTAGAACACAAAAAATGCTTCCAAACATGGCTGTGGGTCCTTGCTTATTAAATGCTGGGCCCTTATTGAAGCCCTCTCAGAATGGGTGGATTTCATGGGTATGTGAACACAAACACATACCATTGATTAAGCAGTAACTTAGAAAACTCCATCTCTGAAACACTGAGTTGTCCTTTGTCTTTATCTTCTGATGCCCATTCACAACGCAATACAACTCACAATGTTGGACCCTTTTTAAAATTTCATAAATTGAGATCTTAAAAAAAAAGTCTTAGTTAAAAAAACCCTCTTAAAAGATGAGCCAACAAGCCACAACTCATTTAGACTCTCATCACTCTCAAAAAATTATCTCCATGTATATTCGACATTTTTAAATGAGGAAACAGATAGGTTTCTCCTGAATACTCTGAGTATTGATGATGGCAGACTACTGTGGACAAGTAAATCCCCATTATGCAGTTTACTGTTCCTTGTGCTCCTGTAGAAAGTATGTCCTACCACCTATGCCATGATCATTATCTAGGACCTGAGCTCCTCTGCTGACGTAAACTGTGATGCTGTGGTAAAGGAAAAAAGCAGACTTAACTGTGGATGTGCCAGGTTATTTGATTAATCCTACCTTCTTCATGCTACTGTATGAACTCAGTGGGGAGACACCTTTAGTTCAGTGGACTCTAAGGACGTATTTTTTCCCCCATTAACATTAACACAGTCCTGAATTCTTCATGTATTCTTCATGTTTGAGAAACACCACAGCATCTTCATGAAATTACAAGTTACACTGCAGGCAGCTTAAAAATTTTCTCCTGATTAGAAAGTTTTCCTGTGGAACATTAAAAGTGGAAGAATTAATTGACATTTTTGTGCTTCAACACCTTCTCTCTTTTCTTTGCATCAGATTAAATGACTCATCCCAGTCATAATGACTAAAACTGAATTTGTGAAAAATGGCTCTTGGTAACTCTTTCTGATATTGGCATTAAAATCCTCAAGTTTGCTTTATATCACAGTTAAATTATGACAAGTCAAACATTTGGCTAAAGCTTAGGAAGAGCAAATGAGTTCTCATCATTGTAAACATTTTAATACAAGACAAAGTCAGCTCACAGGAAAAAGTACACCATTTCCATAATCAATTATCTTTAATTCACACTTCCATTGTACAGGCCTATCACTGAAGAAGAAATCCACAGAGACAGACAGCAGAGGCAGGTTCCCAAAATGTATAGGCAAAGTACTCATCTGTACTTAAAAAACCTCAAAACATTTACACACTGAATATTTTCTTGGAAAGATGCCTCATGACCACCCATGGCAGCAACAGCAATTTCCAGTAACTACGTAACCAGCCAGAAAGCTGATTTAAAGAAATAAACAAAATAAAATTAAAAAAAAACAACAAACCAAAACCTGCATGAAAACATTTCACAAAAGCACTCCTAAGAAACACTGAGGTCTGAAAGACAGTGTGAACACATAAAATACAGGTTCCCTCTGCTGCCAAGTCCCATGTTCTGTGATTCAGTTCTTTAAGCACATTATAAATATGAAAAGTGTGGAAAACATCTGCCTTTTGATTTGGAGTTTTGTTGTTGCCAGTTGCTCTATTTTAATAATGCCCTGTACACCTCAGAAATATGAAGTAAAATTGTAAACTAGAAAAGCTGCAGTCAAAACCAAAGTTGTCACAAGTAGAGTACATCAGCCTTCACTGTTTCATTAGATCTCCTTTTTGGCAAAGATTCCTGGGGAACCAAGAAAGTACCAGAGGCCCATAAAAACTGAAAGAAGAAGTTATCTTAGTAAGGCAGATTATTTAAACTTTTGGTTCTTATTCTGTTTACGTTATCACCTATTTAAAACTCACATTTCTTAACCAACAGTCAAAGAAGTGGCTTCATGAAAAAAACTCTGTCTAGCTCCAGCTGGATGGTGTAAACTGCTTCTGTAGTTCTCCAGCTGAAAAAAGGCCAAAACAATAAACCTCTGCCGAACATAAAAAAGCCACTTCACAAGTAAGCCACACCTCAAACAAGATTGGATAGTTAAGATTACAGGTATGCATTATGATTTTTATCTTCATATCTTTATGACCACAGAGAAACAAAGATGGAAGTATTGTTTTTCCCAGTTCTTTTGATCAGTACTGGAATCTTTGCTGATGTTTAACAGATGTAAAATTGAGTACTTGTGAATGCCTCTAAACTTTTAATGAGCTTTACAAACGGTATGATTATGCCTATGCAGATAATCCTAGATGGAAATAAAGATAAACATCTAGGCAAGATATATCTACATCCAAACGTGTACACCTCAAGATTTTACATTCAGCTACTTGGTCACCATCCATGGAGAAACAGCAGCTGCGCCTGCAGACCAGTCAAAATATAGCTTACTGAAATGACACTACAAATACCAAACTATTCCTGTAACGAGAATAATTGCTGATGAAAACTCCTTCCTCTATGTTTAAGGAATGAATCGCTATGAGTGGAGAAGTATTTCTGTTTTCTCTGTTGAGTGGCAAAGCAACATCATTGTGGTTTATCCTTTAATGATGATATGCTGCACAGTCAATTATCATTTAAGGAACTAATCATGTCAAAGTAATGGTAAACGATACAATGAAGTCACAGGTCCTGGAATTTGCTGTAATTCTGGTTTACTCAAATGTGGTAGATTTGCCTTTAGTTTTTCTTCACAGACAAATCAGACTCCACTTTCTGTTTGCATAAGGAAATGAAGCAGGTAGATTTAAACTACGAAGTAGAACAGTAACAGCCACCCTCCACCTTTTCACTTTCCTGCAGTGAACTCACTTGTAGCAAGAAAACTATTTGCTCATCAACTCTCCCTCAAACTTAGCCTTGTCCAGAACACTCATCCATCCCCTGGAACAGCACAGAGCAGAAGACAAGAGCACAAGACGCTGACCATCCAGTGCTGATGAAGGAAGAATAATGAGAACCCCATAACACATCCAGACAATAACTGCCAAGTCTTCCTTACTCCTGCTGTGTCATTATGAACAAAGCTTTCTTTGAAAACACCCAGGTCAATGCAGTATTTGCCATTTCACAGCATCTCTTTAATCACACTACCTTGTAGCAGGCTTTGGCCACTCACATCCCCACATGCAGCTACCACAGAGCAACACACTATGTTAGAGGCACCAGGACAGCTGAACAGCATCTTTGGCCCTTTCCTTCTCTGCACACAAGGAGCTATAGGAAGGCAAGTGTGGCTGTCCCTCCAATGTCCAAGGATGATATCTGGTGTGATAGGGCTGACAAGTGCTCCCAGCTACAGCATTAGACTTCGAGGCATTGTGGGGTTTTTATGCTGCAGTTTCCCTTCCTCACTAGATAACTCAGCACTCTTCTTACGTCACCAAAGTCAGCAGAGATTTCACTTGAAACAGCCTCAGCTGCCTCATGAGCACAATGCCAAGCTTGGGGTCATACATGGCCCCATTCATGCCATGAAGCCCATGCTTGGTCCACTGCCAGCCTTCTCTCCAAGGGCATAAAGTTAGGACTTCTATACACCTTCCCATCTGCAAGACTCACACCTGCAGCAGTAGTGAACTGACTCCAAAGCAGCCTAAAATCATTAGGAGAGAAGTGGCTGCAGAATGAATAAGCAAAAAAAAAAAAAGCCCAAAGCTAACTCCTTCCAGTTGTTATTATTTAGATGTTTGCTCTAAGATTGATAAAAGATAGTGTGTGGAGAGGATGGATGGGACAGCAGATATACTGGACAGCCCACCCTGGAGATCACCTTTTTTGTGATAAAAGCTGCCATCTGTTATTGTTATGCAAGTAATGGCACACCAAGCATACTAAGTAAATGCCAGCACTCAGGACACGCCACATAAAACTCCAGAGGATGTCTCCTGAAGTCCCAAGATAATGTTAGGACTTCGTTCTACATTGAGCATTGTAGAGAGCATGAGAGCATTGTAGACTTGAATCTACTGTGTTCAGCTTAAAAGACATCTTTAGAAAGCGTGTAATGTCTGAGAAAACATCTCATTGTACTACAAAGACTGTGCATTTAAGTAATTAATCTTTTTCCTAGACATTCATTAAAAGAGAACAGTATCCTCACACACAAAATTATAAACAAGCCAAGTGCAATAGCCATGACATAAAAAACCCCAGCACTGCAAAGACATCTCTCTGGAGAGGAGATAAGGGATCAAAACAAACAAAAATCCCAGGTTACTTCTTTTTTCTTCCCTCCCTGTCTTGTTTTGCTAAGGAAGCCCTAAAGTCTCTGTCATGATACCAGAAAAATTACATAATATCTAAGGTTACACGAAGCTTAGACTCTAATTTATATCAGCATGTATGAGAGATGGGAATACAGATCATTACCAAACTACTGACATCCTGTTATTCAAAGTGTTTTCTTATTCAACCTTAATTTGAGATTGTGCCTTTCCTGTTTCATGGAAATGCAGATAATGACCTACAATACCTATACCAGGCTATGGAAACGAAATCTTACTGCAGGAGAAAGACCCAGAAAGAGTGAAAACAAACTGACAGCTTATATGATGCTCAAACTCGTCTACTGAACCACTCTGGCTGTATTCTGGAGCATTTCTAAACCATATAAAGTCTCCAGCAAAGCCAAACATAAATAAGATACATAGGCCAAAGTAAATTAGGTAAACATATTCAGGTTTGTAATTTCATATTTTGTAGACTCTAAAATATAACTGAGCATCATGTATGCATTGTTATCACCTTGAATGGGTATTTAGTGAAGAAAATAAGACCTCTGCTGTTTTTTAACTCCTATCTGATATAGTTCTAATGAAGTTTTCATTGCTTTGCGCAATAAAAACATACTGAAATGGAGTGTGTTTTAAAATGGTCTCACTGGAGAAGTAAACAATACGCAATTTGCCAGAAATATCACTTTTTATTCTGTTGTATTATACATACAGTGAAATTACTAAATTGAAATAGTTGAGATACAGTTTAACAGGTGCAACTTTTGCATTCTGCAGCTCTATCAAACTTGTTTATTTTACTGTACAAACATATTTACAAGAACCAGGGAAGAGAAATTTTACCCTTGAAGGAGAGACTTTTCTGAATTATGAATTGCTTTATGACAAGACATTCTAACAAGATGCATCTCAGAAGACCATTTATACTGCAGCCTGCTAGAGCTCAGTGATAAGATGCAGTATATGCAAGGTCTATATCAAATTAGAAACCACTTACATCACTCAGTGAGTGTTTAGTATTTGACATTTTGCTTTCTCCGGATTACCTGTGTCTTACAACTTTTCATAGGCCATTATGGAAATTCACATCAGCAAACAGACTTCTAAAATTTCCTACTTGTTTAGGCTATGGAAGTTACATTACATATACAAGAACAAGCCCTCATTCACATAGGAACTCCCATTATTAAATTAAAATTAACTCAGATACTTCCAGTTCTTATTTTAGTCTGAGTTGTTTAATCTCAGATAGCTTAGGCTGGTTCCTCAACACCACTAAGTTCAGAGGATGCCAGAGGAATAAAGCTGTACTGAATGTTGGAATTTACATCCATGACACGTGACTGTCAGTGTGTCACAAAAACCAGTCTGATTCCTGATGAAAGAAGTCACAAAGCTGAAGCCTCATAACACAAATCATTTAGAGAGTTCACTACTTTGATTTAGGTTAAATGGATTTATGAGCTTAGAAACAGGACTAAGTTACTGCAATTTGAGCAGCTGAGCTGTGTAGCTGACCATACATGCGCATTTTAGCCTACAGCAAAAGCCAGACCAAGCACATTTTTGGCATTTGAAAGTCAAATGATAGGAGATTTGAATGGAGCAGATTCAATGAAAGGAGCTTTATGGAGTCTACCTACTTTACTTCATCTCTGAGACAAGAGTACTCTCAGCAGAAGCTGTAGATACCCAATCATCAAAACATCCTTAGCTGGTGGTCTTCTGCAAGGTCCATCCCACCACAGCACCAGCCTGGTGTTCACACCACTACACCCACCACTACAGCACTGACCATACGGAAGTCTCCATGTGTGCAAACTCTGCATGGTGTGTCCTACCACATGCCTGCCCCCATACCCAACATGTAACAACCAGCTCTTCAAGCATCTCTCACCATGACACAAAGGGGGACATTGCAGCAAGTCACTGCAGTAGGCTGGCCACTGCTACAGTATCAGAAAGCTCTCTTACTGCTCCTGAAGTTTGAGATAGAGGTCAGTGACACATCACTCAAGCCACTTGTTCATGACTGAACCCACTGTTAAAAGGCTCAAACATAGAATTAAATGTTGGCTAGTTACCCAACTCACCCTAACTCAATGAAGTTGCCCAGAGTTAAGAGCAAACAACAACTGTCTGGAGTTCTGTGTGTGCCCTGGACACTTCAATTTATGTCTAAAGGAAAACAGCACAATACTGGATTTGCTGGGGCTTAATTTAAGGCAATATTAATATATAAACAGAAGCTTGAGTTGAAGTAAAATGGGGAAGCATGCATCTTCCTGAATGGTGAGACAGTATCAGATGCCGTAACTAAACACCACACTCTTGAATCTTGCTACCTATTTTAAGCCATAGGTAACAACCTTAGCAAGGCCACTTTCTTCAGCTGACTACACCAATTCACAATACCTAGAAGATCTGACCCATGTTATTGACAAACTCCTTGCACCCCCTGAGCTCTAAAACCATTAGAGCTTGACAGGAGCTCTGGCTTCATGGAAACAAAATTTATCCATATTCTTCCCCCATTAGGATTCCTGGACAAATGGTAACTACTGCTAAAACCAACACTAATCAGAGAAAAGAAATATTTCAAGGTTTTTAAGTGTTCACCTAATCTCTATCAAAGAGATTATTCCTGGTGAAGACGTAGTCTGGAAGTGCTGCAAGGCAGATGCGCATGCTCAAGACTGGAGTCATGGGCTCAGAAGCCCCCCAAGACCCAGGAGGCCACCATCTCCACGGCAAACAGAAGTACCATGAAGATGTACTGTAAACTGAATGGCTGTTACCAAGGCTCACCTGGATGCTCCTCGCCTGTTTGCTTAGCATGGAAGTAACAAACAAGCCTGATAGTGCTTCAAATACTCTCTGCTTTTGAAGGGATCAAGTCTGAGAAATGCCATCAAGCAAGTGGGAACTGCAAGCTAGTCTGCAGTGTATCCCTACAGCTCACAACAGCCGGCCTCACAGCAGTGGCTCAGCTACATTTACCGTCTCACTGAGAACCACTGATCCAACTAGCATAATCCCAAATTAAAAAAGCTTTCTTTCAGGAGAGAGTTGTACAATACCAAAACTTCCTATGTTTCACATATGGTCTTCTCTAAACACTTGCACAACAAAACCCTGGGCCCAAGGATCTCACAGCTTACAGAGTATCTGACACAGAATCCAATCTCCAATTGGAAAAGGCTTGCAAGGAAGCTGGAGATCTGAACTATCCCGACCCACCACATTATATTGTTATGATCCTGGGCATAGTTGAGAATTACATAAACCAGAAAATGTAGTTCCCCCCAACTTCTCAGGGGTTTATCCACATGGACTGTCTGAAAATCAGAGAGTGATGCAAGCATGGAAAGCGCTCTTCATCATCACCTCCCAATGGATCCCAAGTCTTGCCTGGTAACTTTTAAGATACTTTGAATCTAAGAGACTGGGGGAAAAAAATAGAAAAAAAAAAGAAAAAGACAAAAAATGGAAAGGAACACAGAAGCATCTTATTTGAACACCTACTGACTTGCCTATGCATCTACAAGAAATATGACAGGTTGTTTCTACCTGCTTTACACTAGATGAAGAAACAGAAAGGACTGAGAAGCGAATCGGTTTATCCTGAGTTTCAAAAGAAATTTTCCTTTTTTCCTCCACAGTCTTCCCTTTGGGGAGAATAGGGTCAGTGGTAAAAGGGCTGATCAGATACCTAATTGATAACGAATTTCAAAGGAAAAAACCTTAACTTTCAGAAGTTAATTCTGTCATGTAACAGAGTTTCTCATTAAGACAAAGCTTGGCATAAGGCATAATGACTTCTAACATTATCCACATATGCAGAAGTTACTTTCACTTGAATGTTGATATAGCTTGGACAAGTTTACAAACATGAAAAGAAAATTGAAAAAACAGCTGTATTTCCTTATGCTTGTTCTTTGGCTCTTTCAGACCACTCTGAACTCCTGAGCCCAGCCTCTTTGCCCTGACAAACTTCTCTAAGCCAGCATATGGAGCTCCTCCCAGAGATGCAGGACTCTTGTGGTTGACAGTGCACAAGTCTGCCTGTAAATAGGGCAGAGGAGATCCACAGAATTGCTACATGTACTGCTACTGCTGTGCAACAACTTCTGACAGAGAACAGCAAGAGCTCCCAGTTACTTACAAAGGAACAGGCTGACTGTGAAACAAGTGGCAACAAAGTTACTGAGAGGAGAAAGATGCCTGTGCACAGACACCTGGCAAACAGGAAGACAGGTCCTGAAGGTGTGTCAGCCTAATTCCAACACACCTAATATGTCCATTTTAGTCCTCCCCAGTCTTGGTACAGCACCTGATATCAATTTAGTACCACATATAGAGTATATTACTGATTGATCTTAAGCTACTGAGAACTATAAACAGGTATTTGTCAAGGAGCATAAGGCAAATTTTAATTCCATTTATTCCCCAAATGTTCCCAAAAAGGTATCCATCGCAAGCAGCTATAGATCACCAGCATAACCCATGGTCCAACAGCGTTATAGCTTGCTTTGTGGGGAAACAGCCTTTCATACCTTCAGATCATATTCTACGTTCAACTCAGGTAAACATATATGGAAAGTCAGATGGTATATTATTCCATTAGTATGTGCAAATTCTTGAAATCCGGTGATTTCTGCATTCATTCAGAGGAAAATATGATGAAGTTCATAGCTGAGGAGGAATGTTTAAAAATGTCTCATGCATGGGAATTAAACCCACAAAGTTGAAAAAGCATTCTTGTCCACTTTCCTTAAAAAGGACATGTCAGTAAGAAACAATTGCTCTTGGATATCTGATTCTTTGTGTTGGATTGCTGAGTCTTTTTCGCGAAGATTGGAATTGACCCTGTGCTAGAATGACAAGGTTCAGCTGCCCACTGCACCACTATGATGTCCAGAGTTCAGGATGAAGCTGTAATACAACTTTCAAGTCATATTATTTTTTGAACCTGGATCCATTTGTAATAAAATTATGTAAGCAGCTGAAACTGCCTTCCTTGGTTGCTGAGGAAGAACAAGCATGTGTCAGAGGATAACATGGAAACTCCTGGCTTCCTGCTATAGTGAAGTGTCAGGCATGAAACAAATGCCCTGGCCAAAGTTTGACAGAACCATGAAGACACCTAGAGAAAAACACTGCAAATAGCTTACATTTGACTTCTGTAAGCTCAGCACCTGGACGGGCAATTTTCAAATCTTCTACTTAATATGCAATATGCATATAGTAAATAACTCCATATGTATGTTATCTTTTTTAGATATATATATATGCAGACATATAACCCGAACCAACAAGAGACTACAAAAGAAGGAAATGCAAGCTTTCTGCAAAATCTGTTATACTGAAGTTTATACTTCACAAGACACTTTTTTTGTTAGATTTTCTGGTCTTTTTATGTGTGACAGCAGCCTACATGTTACTGTAAAATACATATATATAAATAAATCAATACACTGATGTATTGATTCTGTAAACTGGAGTAACGAGAGACATTTAACTCCAGCACATACACCCTTTTGTTATTCTGAACCATTTTGAAATCTGACCTGAATTTCTTTAAGTACATACATTAACCAGATTGTTTCAAGTTAAAAACTCTGCGCTGCCAAACTGCTGTTTACCATTTAAAAAATGGAGAAAGTGCATGTACACAAAATTGCATTAGGAGTAAATATCCTTTCCCTCAATACACACTCCTAAAAGTAGTAATGCAAACCTGACATTTCCTGACTCAGCAGTCTCCCTGTCAGCGTCCACTTTAACGACAGAAAGAGTTCTATTAGCTCCCAGTCTTATTCCCGCGGCCAAACCAGCAGAAAAGGCAGATAAACAGATCGCAGCCTCAGCTCTGCGTCACCAAAGCTGCCCGCCAGGTTTTGTCTGCAAGACCAGTTTCTGTGCATGTGACCCATTTCCCTTTCTCCCACACTCAGCCCAACAGCACAGCACAGCTGCCAGAAAAACTGAAATCAGGCCTAAAATTAACGTTATCAAGTACAGTAAAATGTAGGAAGAAGTCAGTTAACTCCAATACCTCAAGCTGAGTTGTGCAGGACAAACAATGCACATTCCTACCATTCTTCCAGCCTTTGCATTGAGCAGATTTGTCACAGAAACCCTACAACCCCGCCTGCAGCTGAACCAGTATTTTTTTTAACCTGATTTAACAGGAATTCCTGAGCACTCTCTTCCATCAGCATGCTTCCATAGTTAGTCCACACACCAGCCACATCCCAACCACATTTCTAGTCATGTAGAAGCATTTCGGTGGAATGGACAGACAGGTGTGCAACACTGCTGCAGCACTCCAACATCTGGAACTATCAACCATTTAACTATCAACACCATTTAATAAGCTGAGAAATAACTGTAATTTTAGATGGTTAGTGCTTGAGAGTACAACATATCCTTCAAGGCCTAGTTCAGCTCAACAGAATCCTTATCTTTATCCAATTTTCTTTTAATGTCAAAAATAAATTGGAAATGAATATGCTCTCATAACAGAAATAAATAAAATTAATGATAAAATCTTCATTGTTTTGTTAATAAATAATCTGACAGACTTTAGTATTAAAAAATTAAAGCTCTTTTACAAGAGACTGGAAAGCAGTACAGTGAAGAGAAAAATGATGACTATTAATTCCTCTTAATCCTACAGAACACTATTAAATACTGAATGATGATGCATGAGGGGAAAAAAGGAAAGAAAGAAAAAAACCTAGTTAAATTCTCTCACTCCACAACATACCGAGGCAAAAACCAAACAACATTCGAAACAGCAAGGCAGAAAACCTCCACCCCAAAAACCTTAGTGCAGCAAAATACTCAACACTAGAATACCTTTTGCTACACTGTATGTCAGTTTCTAAAATCAACCAGAGTGGCTACTTCTATTTTCACACCTTGTGATTAAAAAATTACAAAAGATTACAATCAGATTACAAATCAGATTACAAAAGACAGTGTAAATAACGGGCCTAGATATAAAAAATATCTATGTACACACTGAGATTTGGCATTAAATTACTTTACCCCCAACATGCTGTTCCAGCATCAGCCAACAGCTTTGCAGTCTGTTCTTTCTTGGAGTACAAACATAAATAAAATCTCAGAAGTGTTGCCCTAACAGTTATCTTCGACTTTTATTGAACTGACTTCCAACAGAAGTCCTGAAGTGGAATAAAAGGTGAAAAACTTAGATCCTAGGAGCTCTGAGAATCTGGAAAAGCACAGAAACATGTATGAAATAAACTGCAGGAAAAACCCCATTTCTCCTAGTTAGTTTAGACAAGAGTTGTTTTTCAGAAATTCTGCATTTACCCATATTGTTGTATATATTTTGAAGGACTGTATGCAACACCCTCTTGCCAGACTTTCTATAAAAGCTATACACACCAAGAGCAGCAGGATTAACACATATACAAAAAGACTGCAATCAAGATATATGACAGGAAAATAAAACAATTCTTTTCCAAACGTATCTGGTGTGCTTGTATCCATATACATTTTCAGTATATCAGGTTTGACAGAGAAAACGGTCTTACTAAAGAACAACACCCAAGTAAGATTTCTGTTCCAAACTGACTTGAAGAAAAGTAGGGACTCTCACAGTGAGGCTGCCACCTTTTTACAACCCCTGTCCAGTCTGATTATATTTCAAAATCAGAGGCATTGCATTTAAATTAAGGAAATAAAAGATATACTAAATATGATTACAAGTCCACAAATATGTATTTAAAACGAGACTCACAAGAGTTTTAGAACAAAGCTGTGGAAGATTTAAGGTAAAAAATAATCCTAGTTCATTTTGCAGTTTCATCTCAGGAATACAATATATACTACAGTACCAAGTTTCATGCACAAATTACATAAACTTGCTATAAATGCATAGATCTGTGATGCTTTGCGCTCTTTGATAATTTTAATCTGAGTGCCTTCAGTTACATTTTCAGTCCTATCCTTCCTCTTCAGGTTCGTAGAAATTATGCAGAAGAGGTGAAAGCTGGACTTTCAAGGCAGCCATCACATAAATTTGGGTGCAATAACAAGGAGTCATGCTGGGATGCGCCTTACTGCGGATCAGGTAGCAGCTTGTTAGCAAGAGGACAGGTAGCCCATATCCCTACGAAGGGTCTCACGTCTTTCCCACAAGCTTTTCCCATTTAGATCTATGAAAACCAAAGTGTTTGGATGCTGGTCAGTGACAATGCCCACCCTTCTGCAAAGATAGCAGTATGAGGAAAATCTTCCTACATAGGAATCCTTAAGGAAGTGTGCTCAATCCGTAGGCACCACTTCCCAGTCTTTCCCAAATTCTGGATCTTAATGAGGGAAGTTATGTTTAGTGCTGCACATGACAATTCACTGAACACAACACTGGATGTGTTCAAAGGGCTCTACTCTTATGTATCTAGTTGGCAACCCAAGATACACATCCTATTCCAGTTTTCTGAAGAACAATAGACAACACCTACTAACTCTTCTGCAAAGAGTCACAGTAATGCGGTAATAAGGAGCATTAGGTGTCAACTAGGGATTACTCCCCAGTGCCAAGTCACATATTTGTTTCTGTACTATGCAACAGAAAGCAGCTTTAAATTCACTGCAGGAATAGCTTTTTATGACGTAAAAAATTCATTGCTTAGTTACCCCAAATTAGTTTTACCATAACAGTGAGTGGCCAGTTACAAATCACTTGAAACACAAATTAAATTTACAAAGGATTAAAAAAAAAATTCACATAATTGTTCTTTTAAAGGAATGCTGATGTCTTGGTTGCTTAATTGTTTTGTGCAATCACTCAGAGATACAAGTATTTATATGTGATTACTGAAAGCATCTATGTATGTACTTTCTCCCCTCCTCATAAAAGGTACCACAGAGCTGTTTCTTAAAAAACCTTATTAACTGGAATGTTGACAAAAAACTGAAGCAGCCCAAAAGGGCTGAAAGACAATGTTGTTTTCCCCTCCATCAACACCACACACAGATCAATTCAACCTCTATCATCCATTATCTCTGCACCTCTTCCTTAGCATGAGTTCCAACACCGTGAACAACCACAGCATATTAAATGGAACTGGACAGTCATGACTGCCTTGGGAGATTGATGCAGCAACTGGTCATGACCCTGACAGCGATTTCAGTAATTACTGCATTTTTACTAAGAGCTTCAGAAAAGTTATTTTTTTAAATAAATGTAGGCTGTATAGACTTCAATTGTGCCAATTCAGTAAAGATTTCATTACTCTGAAATAGAGTCAAACTACTTAGAACGGGACACTCTTGCCTAAAGACATCAGGACCTTTGAGCATGTGAGGTCTGAGTACCTGAGACATCCCCAGGGGCTGGCAAATATGCCAGGGGACCCACAGAAGATACCCACCTTCTGAAGCAATACCTGGACACCAGGCAGACCACCTGCATGGCCAGTCAATAGCCTGGGGGTAGGAAAATGAATGCCACCCTTCACAGCAGTGCACTTAGACCCTGCCTCCCCTTCCTGTCTTCACCAGCTTGCAAGGGCTCCATTTCAGATACACAAATCATCCCTGAGGTCGACAGAAAGGAGTTTTGGTGGTGGAGAAGTTATGCTTCCATGCAAATATTCTCAGGATCAAGACTTTAGAGCTGTGGCCTCTGAGCTCTCACTCGCTGCAGCGCTCCTGCTAATCTTGTGAAACTTCCGTGAGATGGGCTGAACACAGGAGTCCCTGTCATACGAGCTGGAATTTTTTTTATGTTCTTGACTTTCAGCAAAAGGTGCAATAGTAATAATAATAATAATATTGAAGGGACAAAGACCATGGGATGAAGATTAACCTTGTCTTGAAAAAAAGTAATCCAGAGAGCAATTTTTTTTTTTTCTGTCACAGCCTCTGATTTCAGGGCAGGATGGCAGGGAAAACTGTCTAAAAAAATCCTGATTTCACAGAGGCTGCCCCAAAAGAGAAGGAGTCAGAGGGGAGCCCAGCACACTCTTTGGTGTACAGCCAAGAGATACGCAGAAGCCAAAACACAGCATGCTGAGAGTTGCCTAAAGGCAACTCTAACAGGGACAACTTTCAAAGTGATTCCAAAAATGCATCAGGAGAAATTACCTTTGCTCTATGTGCTGCTCTGGGGCCAAGCACAGGCAGAAAACTGCAGAGTAGGACAAGTTGCTATCACTGTGGTTCAAATGGAAGTTGATAAATTTTTCTTTAAAGGTACATACATTAAATGCTCAATGAAAAAGAAGAGCCTGCACATCAACACCAGATGGGGCCATGAAGGCTCTTGGGTGATTTCATAGTGAAGAACAGTATTTCTGTCTTAAAATGACATGGCAATACTCAAATCCTTTTCCTAAGAGCACACTTTGAAGTTACAGTATGTTCTCAGTACATTGCACGGCAACGTGCTTCTATCATCTCATTAATTAACTGTAATTAATATACAGTCATTTCCAGACTTAAATGTAGTTACCCATTAACCTGTATTTGCTGAACAGCATGGTACTTTCCTTCATTCCCCAATGCTACGTAATCATGCAGTTACAGACCTTATTGGAATGGTCAGCTGAAAGTTTTTTGCTGGGGATAGCAGCAAAAGCCACAAGTATCTTTTTACTGTTTAAACTTTTCAAAATAAAAATGATTTTAAAATAAAACTTAGTCAAGAAACAAAACAAATTAAAAAAAGACTGCTCATTTACGTGTTTTCTGGACAAACACACTCCAATCCCCAGTTCCAGCCCTTATGCCTATACCAGCATAGGCAAAAGTGGCATCAAGACAACTCTTCAAGTTTCCACCTGGATTTTCCTACTATATATCTATATATGTATGTGTCTATTAGACAAAAAAAGAGGATACTCTGAGTCTCCAACACTGTATATATGTAATTTAGCTGTTTCTTACATAATAATGAATGTATTGTTACCATATTTGCAAAGCATTAGCAGTAAGATTCAGTTGTTGTGAAAAAACAATAATACAACAACAATACAGCATAAAGAAAACTATTCAGTACATTTTACCCATGCCAGCAAGACAGATGGTCAACAGCAGAAAGTTAAGGATGAATGCAGAGCAGAGGTATACACAAAATTATGCATAGTCAATCTAAGGTTGGGGATTTTGTTTGGGTTTGTGATGCCTTTTATTTAGGTTTTTTTTTTATTTTATTTTTAACGAATAGCACTTAGCAGGTTTGTGCAATTACATTAGTGGATCTTGCTCTGTATTTTATCATAAACCGAGGTGTTACAGATCTCTACCAAATTGAAAGTGCTTGGTGCAGAAACATACCACAGGATAAACCAAGACAACCCATCAATCATGTGGATGTAATGGGTATTACATATAAATAAATATCAAGTACTGTATTAGAAGCCTGTTTTCCTGCCCCTTTATATTTGAGAGGGAATAACAGAAACAATTTTAGAAATTCAGTATATATGTCAACTAGTTACCATCAGGATTTCACTTTCACACAGGTTCTGCTGCCCATCTTGCACTGTAAAAACTCTGATACAAATAGTTCATCTCTTTGGAGGCTCAATCTACAGCTTTAAACTGCTTGAGAAAGACCCCTGCCTGCCAGCTCAGCCAGTGTGAGGCGTTACTTTTATGTCTCTAGTACCATCTCATGCAGAGTTTCTGCTGCAACCTCAGTTAGGGAATCAAGCTTTATTAAATAAACACAGATTTTTTATTCTTCTTACTTCACATGCAAAAAGTGATGTGACATCTTATCCAGTGTGATGCATTGGCACAACTCATAAAGAGATTGTTTAGTTGCAAATTACCTGGAAATACGATGCTGGAGACAGTCTGAGATTACGAATGACATCAAAGGATTCTCAACAAACCAGTCAAATTAGCACCAGTATCATCCTGAAATGAGGTATTAGGACTAACAAACACTATTTAAGCATTTCAGCACTCTTTTCCCATGGGTTTCCCATTCTGAAAGTCAGGAAGGTCAAAGAAGATGGTAGGAATTTCGTCACCCTAGTAGGGGAGGACTTCTTGTGCACCATAGGGTGGCCTAGGCAGATGGTACACAATGCACTGGAACAGGCTTTTACAACAAATCCAATTTTCAGCAGTACAAAAAGCATTCTTCTCAAAGCAGCTTTGGGAGGATGAGGAAATCTAATCCTAGAGGGAACCCTGGTGCCCATGTACAATAGAAATCCCACCCACACCAAAACAATTTTCTGGATGCACATCAAAAGAACATACCCTCTTCAGAGCAAATGCTAAAAACACCCATCTCAGAACTGTGTCAATATTGGCACGAGGAAATGAAACCCAACTTCTAAAACTGATGTTGGGAAAGACTCCAGTTGACAGAAACTTCATGAAACCTCTAATGCAATGTTACCTGTGTTTCAGTCTAAGGTAATGCAAGTACAGAGTTTGCAAAATACAAGGTTAAGGCATGAAAATATTCTGGGGTTTTGCAAGATAAATTAGAAGTTTTAGAAGCTCTTGCTTTAAGACACATTCAGGTAACAGTTATGTGATTCAATACATAAACGAAAAAGACAAACTTTTTCAGACATCTGCAAACAGTCCTCAACAGGCTTTCAAGTTCATAATTAAATCTTACTTCATAATCAAATGCTTGTATATGAGGTTAAAACTGTTATAAGTGAGTAAGAAATATCTGAAGCTTTCCTTCTTAATCCTAAATCCAATAACTTGTTTAAGTAAAACTGCTGTACCACCTTGTCTCAAACAAAATTCTCCCCTTCATTCAGAAAAGTTTCTCAGACTCTGAAAGAGTTTGTTCTGTGTTTTGGTGTTTAGGTTTGTTTGGTTTTTTTCCCTTCCCTAAATAAACACAATGCAACTCTCATTATCTGTTTCTGCCTGACCATTCTCAGTACTCCCTTCCCTGGGTCTTTGTACAAGACATAACATTACAAAGTATGCCTATTAACCATTCTGAAAACTGAATATATTAAGGGCTGGAACAAAGAAATATCCAAGGGACTGGCTGTTCTATCACCAGATGACAGTGGACAAGGAAGGCAGGCAGGCAAGCACACCAAGTCCTGAGAGCTAGAGGTCTTGCTCAGCCTTTTCCCTGCCACGTGACTCAGCGCAGCCACTTCAGAGAGGAAGTTGAACATGTAATATACCACGGTCCCTTCTGCTCCCAACTGCTGCAGCAGCCCAACTAATTCCTGAAATGCCAGATGCCCTCAAAGCTGATAACCTGTACATCCCAGTACGTCACTTGGGGCCCAGGCGAACAAGAAGAGTGATGAGGCAGAGACCAGGAGAGATAGGACCTGCACACATGCACACACATGAATGCCTCTCCCTTTACACAGCTCTAAATAAAATTAAGCCGCTCATGTCATTTCCACTGCCAGATTAGCTCAAGCATGGTAAATTTCCAATTCAGCTCATTCACCTCACTTTGATCTATGCTACACGCTGCCTTCTATTCATATCTACAACCATCACTGACAGCAGCAGAAAAAGCAGCATAAATCCAACAATAAAACACTTTTCAGAGTGAGAAGCTAAAGGGAACTACAGGGATAGACATTTTTTCTTTAATTTTTTAATGTTTTATTAGCCTGATATTAACATGCTGCTGTGCAATTTTCTCTTGCAGCATGTAAGAGATTAATACACTGAATACTAATATGCTAAACCCAAATCAAGTTTAAATAGACAGTGATTAGCATTGCCCCTGAATCTTCCTCCTTGACCATTCAATTAAACCAGGCAAGACATGTCTTAGAACTATAGCTTTTAAGTGAACAGATTAAAAGATGAAAATCTCAGAAAACAAGTTAAACAGAACACGCAGTGTAACAAATAAAATGATGATGCAGCAGCAAGAAAGATGAAAATTGTTTAAGCAAATGCCAAAAAGCTATATTCTTATTTCAGTATTTCTCCTCATTAATCTAAATTACAGGTCATGCAGTTTCCCTTTAGACCCGTACAAAATTGCTATAGCAGGGCTTTTAAACATACAAATCTCAAAGATGGGGTCTCGGGGCAGAAAACAAGGTAGGGAGAGAAGGAAGGATGCCTACGCATATATGTCAAGGTATGTAAATCTGGAAAACAAGAGACAGCGAATGTCTGTATATTTATATAAAGAATTGCATTACATACATATCCCATATGCACAAATAGAAAGTAACTGAAAATTTCATACAACAGCTGCTTTTGTATCATGTCTTTGTCACAAATCCAAAAAAGTAAACCTCAGTATGCTGCTGGGTAAACATAACCCTGAAAAAAGACATTGGTTTGAATCAAGAAAATTCTAGTTCTGGTTTGCAAAGACTCAATCCAGGACTGCGCTTCTGGAAGCTATTTCAGAAGAGGTTTTGGACTTATAAACAGGTCTTAAGTATTTCATAGAGAAAAGGGAAAACTTTAGCTGAAGAAAACTTCTAACATCACACTCTTAATGTGTATAAAATTTAAAAACAGAACTAGTACTATGCTTACCATGAACACTGAAGCACTCAGACATTACAGCTTCAAAGAATAATATAAAATCTTCACAGATCAAGCCAAAGAGTTCAGGGCAAAGTCTCAACACTTTAGGATTCTTGTCTTACAAAAGAAATTTTGAATTAAAAAAAAATAAAAATCAGACATGTGCACTATTGTTTTATCCAGTACATACTTTGCACCAGAAGCTGGTCATATTTAATGGCAACTAATGATTCACTATTGGATCTCAGAACTAAAAACAAATGTCAGGAAACACATGGAGCAACAACAGCACAAGTCCATCATCTAATTACCTTGATAAAGGGACTACATGCTTAGTACAGACACTGGCAAACACATATTTATGAAACTAATGCATTGTTTGCATTATCTCTAAAAGACAGGAAGACTATTTAATCCTGAGCATCTGAAGGGTGAGTGGACCCTCTGCATGTGCAATGAAAGTTACAGTGAGTTTGTAGGAATTCTGTCTGGGCCTTAATTTCAACAGAGCCTGTTTACATTCCTTCCAGCCTAAAAGGCTTCATCCACCAATCTACAAGATTCAAAGAAAAAGCAAAGACAGCATTATGTTGCTGCTGGTTTGGGTGGAGTTTTTGGTGTTTTCATAAAAGCTTGCAAAGTAAGAGTTGTAACAACAGAGCTTGACATAAAACCAGGTATCACCTGTAGTCTAGACAACAAGTAGTACAACTTGTAAAATTAGTTTCTTCACACATTCACCACCTCAGTGAATCCAGCCTGACCTTAAGGAGGTCTGGACCTTTTATTTGCAAATCCTTTTGAAGCACGTATCAACAAACACAACAAATTATTGATCTGTAGATGTTTATTATCCTATAACTACTTAACTAAAAACTATGTTAACACTTCCAGTAGTTGGGAGAAACACGATCTGTTTATTTTGGTGCATCTCTCTCAGAACGGACCCAGAACAGCCCTCTCTTTCCAGTACCAGCTCTTTACAGCTTTTTCGACTCTACCAGCAGGCTGAAGGAGTCATCTAGTGGCTACAGACAATTCCTGCAGCCTCCCAGCTTCTGCAGTCCAGCTGTTAGGGCAACTCAAAGGTTTTTGATACCTTAAAGCACACACAGTACTGACAGGAGTCCTTGCAGGTCCGATATCTGAACTGTGATACGGTCCTTGCATCCATGTTCATGATGTTCTGTGTCCATGTTCCCTAGCATGTCCTAAGCGTTAGTTTCCCACTTCTGGCCCATGGCAAGGCCAAATTAAAGTTCTGTCCTATTCCTTAAACATGCTTGGGAGTAGACATGGCTGTGTGTTTCTAACCCATATGTATCTCTGTTCCTCTTCAGGGGTGGGCAAGCATTCCCGGAATAACATTGCTACTTGTGTGAAGCACCAGTTCAAGTGACATGGATTAAATTGCTAAGCAGCAGCACAGCAAATCAAGTGACCCTGCTCCAGCCCACATCCCTCCTTTACCACAAATCTGTGCATAGGTTTGGACAAAGCTCCTGAGTATTTAGGTAATGTATCTCAGTCATGAAAGAAATATCTACCTAATAACATGCAAAACTCGGAGAGAACTGCAATATGTTAAACATGTATTTCATCTATGAGCTAAAAATCACACTGATGAACAGAATTAATATCTATAAAAATCTTACTAAGCTTCATAAAAATTTGTAATGCTTTATCAGTTCTCTGTTCAACACCTTCAGTCAGGTAAGCTCCAGAAATATAAGACAGTACAATTTTATTTGAAAACCTCAAATATGCATTCTTCAAATGAATAGTCATTTCAATTATGTTAGAAAAGTGAACATTGGTACTGATTTTTTCGTAACAACACCTTAGTTTTAAAATAAACTCAGATCCATTTTTTCTACTCTATGTTAATTTATGTTACTTGTTGAGCGACTGGATCACAGTCACCTGAACACACCTTAGGCAAGACTATCCTAAGCTTCTTTTTGTTTCTGAAAATCACTTTGGTGCCACACTACATCCAGGCTCTGGAAGAACATGCTGCTACTCTTCTTCCACAGAGAAGAGATTGATATTTACATATTTCCTTTTTAGATGTTTTGCGTTGTTGATCAAAGGTGAACCTAATACAGTGAGCATCAGGTGTTAATACATATACATCCCCCACCATTTTATAACACCCTCCTCACACAAACCTCCCATGAAGTTTACCATCTTGTAACTCAATTCCAGCAGCAGCAGTTTCCCCTCCCAACCCCCAAAATAAGGAAATACAGGTTCTCCAGACCTCTAAAGGAAGACAAAAAGACTTCCTTAAATTCATATCCAACCTCCCTGTGACTCAGAGCCTCTATCTGCCTCAATCACCTCAGTCACAAAGGTGTCACCTAGCTTTTTTCCCCAATCCTATACATCATCTGACTAATTAAAGTGAAAAATGCTGTAAAAGTGCAAATTATCAGTATGGTATGATTAAGGTGCTCCAACTTATTTCCAGCTCAGCTGAAGGTGGAGAAAACAGTGGTACCACAACTATACGAACAGGTGAAAGGAAAGAAAAATGAGCCTTGCAAGCCTTAATGTCAAAACTAAACAGAGAAGGCACCTTCAAAATGATGAGGCATGAGGACCAAAGTGATGTTTAAGGCTTCTATTTGGCTCAGCTGCTCTTTGATCTCAGCACACAGCACATCCACCTTGATTCACAGGTCTAACAAATTAAGTGTTGGTCAGATCTGCCTTACATGGAAGACCTACAGAAAGACTGACTACAAAGCACATTTATTTCTACAAGGTGGGGGACACCTTACCCTTTCAGGTCAGTAAATTACCAAGAGCTGTTTCTTGCCATCACTGCTCATGGGCACAGTCACAGAGGTGTCTGGAACTGAGACAACAGTTCTGCAGCACTCAGAAGTTTGTATAGGCACACCCCAGACCTATTTCTCTAGTTTTTAAACAGGCCAAATTTGTATTGGTATTTTGTAGCTTTAAGTGGCCAGCATCACATGGAACGTAAGGCCACTCATAAGACTTTCATACAAATTTAATTCACTCTAATTTTATTCTTTATGTATTTGACACATACGATATTCTTTGGTAAGAGCAATGAAAGAGTGGATTCACTACTGGTCTAAAAGAGCACATCAAAAAACTTCACTGATGAAATCAGTGGTAGTCAATAGTAGAGGTCTACTCATGTATACCATGTAGGCCAAGTCACATTGCCCTGCCTCACAACATGTTTTCAGTGAACTGCAAGAGTGAATGAGGATTCGGAATAGTCACTGAAGCCCATTTTGTCCTGTTATCAGAAAAAAAAAGATGCACACACTTTTCATATCACTTACATATTCATACATACACAGATGTATGTGTTCATGTGTGTATGTATCTATACACACTTTTTTCCAAGTACATGCAAAATAAAAGCAAACACCACACAGTAGGCTGGTTTGCAAAGTTACAAGGCAGAAAAATAAACTAGTGGCAGACTTAAAAAGACAAGAAATTGCAAAATACCACAGCCACTCTTTAAACACCTCCCTCTGTGCACTAAAGTTAAAACGGGAAGCTCCTTCTGGAGCTTCTGCCACTTCTTACCATGCAGATCAGCCAAAGCATGTACTTTGTTACTGCCACAAATAACCTGGGTTGGCATATTCCTTTTGATAAATGGTTTATTATATCAACCAGGCTTTTATCACCCCAAAAGACAGCCATAATTTGCATTTCCTAGAGGTCTTACCACAGACTACCTGGGAACTTTGGTTGCCTCCTCCCCTGCCTCCCTGAGATGTTTCACAAAGGGAACATTATTATGCTCATCCTCCAGAGATGGCACCATGTTTGAGAATTAATTATTTCCAGGTATAAATCAAGAAGGCTGACCATCTTAAAACAAACACATTACTGACTGAAGCCTAAGCATCTCGACAGTCTCTATTTGCACCTTAATTACTCAGTAGAAATATGCTAAACAGTATCAGTTAACTGAAGATGCCTTTTTCCAAGGGCCTGCAGGATAAGCTGAAATAGCTCTCAGAACTGCCAGGGGCAAAGGATTTATCTGCTTTTATGTACACTTGTCAACTTATACTGAAGGAAATTTAGTCAGAAGCAACAGAGTAAACTGATGATAATTAGACTATATTCACTTATTATGAAAGTTCATCCGGAAAGTACCTCTTTTTCCTCTGGTTCACCACCACTTCACCAACACATCAGTTTGGATTCCTTGTCTCACCAGCAGTACCGGCAGCAAACGTTTCTAAGTACAGACTCAGAAGTCACAGAGCAGGGACTCAAAGTCAGACATTTAGTGAAAGTCCAGCAGTTAATTCAGAAAACCTCTACCACAGTCTTATTCCTGTGAGCATTTTGAATAAACCATGAACACTGCCACAGATGGGAAGGGCTCAGTTGTGTTATTAGAATATATCATAGTTTGTATTTTCAAATGGGCCTGGCCAGCTGCCTGCTTTATTGAAATCTTGAAGGAAGAAGGAATTAGCTGAAATCTAGTAACTCTTTATTGGTCCTGACTAGCAAGAACCTGTTTCTTGAGTGAGTTCCATCAAAATACTGCTGAGATTTTTGTCAATGCGCATAGCGCCACATGGAATTTGCTTGCACTTTTCTTCAAGAAACTTCCAGGTATTTACACACCTGTTTGCTACTTCTGAGTTACCCCATACCCTAACAAGCTTCAAGGGGCAGCATCAGTTACAAAAAGAAAGTAATTTAGCCAAGTACAAAACACTTACTACATTACTATAAACTTAAAAAAGCCCCCCAATGTTCTTGTAGCTAGCTGGGAACAGGAACTCAATTAAATTATTTTCATTTCTCCTATGGACAGTTTCACTTTTGAATTTGTTTGGGAGACAAACATTTTGTTTGAACATCTGCATAAAAATATCCCCCTTTAATTTGAAAATATTATAACCTCTTGATATCATAAAACACATTTGATTGTACAGTAATGATCTAACATAAAAAGGGAGGGATCCATTTTGAATAGCTTTCTCCTGCAGCAGATTCTGCTCATCTTCAGTTGAGGCATACAAGTTTTTCTGGCAGCACTTTTTTGGGGCTGCTTTTGAAAAAAGAAGTACCCTGTAAAGTATTAGCTCTAATTACTAAAATCATGTCCTTTCATACTCAAGTTTCACATCTGAAAAGTCTCAAATGCTGCCAAGGGTTTTAACCCAGGTTAGCTGGCCATCAGGGAAGAATGTCCCAAGGCAGCACATGACCTCAGCTCCCTGCACTGTCCCTTCACACCTGTGACCGTGCTTCCCAACCTTTAATTTGGGATGTAATATTTGACCACTCTAGCCAAAACACAGACCCAGTGAATTAACGTAGAAGTACTTGTTGCTGTTTTTGCCACCACTGACACATAACAAAAGCTTGAAAACCACTAAGAAAAACTTCCTGAACTCCGTAAATCATATACAAGCAACTACAAATCACCCTGATATCTACAAATTAAACAAAAAAATATTATTGCAGTAGCCAGGGATAAGTACTCATCTTACAGGCCATTGGAAGAGAAACGGTCTTCTCTTTTTCAGCTGCCCACCACCCATGAAAATCTTGAGTAATGATCATATTAGCAATTTACAGCACCACCTCCAGATTTAAAAATTTAATCAGCACCTTGAATCTGTAGTAAACTGGTATTCTGCATCTAGACAGAGCTATCCTGCTAAATTCACCTATCAACACACTCACTGAAAGCCCCATGTAACTTTTAGTAACAGTCTGACATGCAACATGCTTGCTGGGTCCCACAAAAGCAAAGCAAGCTATAAAAGGCATCACCTACTACAGAAAGGATTACAGGAGAAAGATAAAAGCAACAAAATTAAGACATGTTATCCTCACATCAGTAACTAACTGATGCTATCTGCTCTGGAAACTATCCAGACTGCAAAACCATGTTTAGAAGATATATAAGAAGACATGTTTAGAGGACATACAAGTCCCAAGCAGAAGAAATAGACAGTAGTGATCTGTTTCTGTGGAGGAGATACATTCTCCTCCTCTTGCACTTTACTTAGCCTGCCCTTAAGGCTCTAGCTTGACAAACAGTAAGCATAAGCCAGCTCTGAAGCCAAAAGCAGTTGTGTCCCCTGTCCAGCTTCTACCACTCATTCCTGGACTCATTTTTGGGGGCAAGAGAGCTATTCAGTTTTCCAGTCTGATTCATAATAACAATATATGATCGACCCAGTGTAGGTCTGTTCTATCTTTACTAGGCAGGAAGAGTTATGCTAATAAAAGACATTAATTTTAGCAGTGATCAGTCCTCCAGTCCAGTTCATTACACAACTACAAAAACAGTAGCATTACCCCAGGACGCAAGTGTCTGAGGCTTTCAGTGACAGTGCTGCCATTTAAACATGGTGCTTCACTATTACACCTGTCAAATAAGTCTTACTGCACTTTTTTGTCAGGGAGCTATAGCTCAAATAATACGTGTATCTTCTGTATATGTTGAAGATGGGATCAACATTACACATGCAGTGAACTAAAGGTGAAAGAACACTCTGAGGGTCATACCCTTCACTCTTCTCCTCATGCCTACAGATACAGAGCGCTTACTAGTACCCTTGTGATCTCTCCAAGAAAGGATCCAACTTTGAGACAGAACTTCCCATCCCCATTTGACACATTCCAAAATAAATTAACAAATTTCTACAAGTTAACAGAAAACCAATATATGACAGAGAAGTAGCAAACTCTTTGACTCCAGCTGTCAGCAAGTCAGGAAAATCACTTACAAGCACAAAACGTAGAGCCAGTGATACGAAGCCTTGACTCTTCTCATACAGGCTGGCTTTTTTTACAGCAGCCTCCTATCAATCAGAATTTAAATGCTGAAACAAGTACAAACTAAAGAAAACAGCACAGCAGTCCAGCAGCTGTTGGGCTTGATGTTTAACATTATGACCATGTACTCAGTGCTATACAGTTTCTTTACTGCCAGAATGCAAGCGAAAAGGTAGCAACTTTGGCAAATAAGAGTTGGATACTTGGGCCCAAATAGGAAAAATATTTGCCTCTATAGGATAAGCACATTTACCACATATTTCTTCTGGAAATATTAGCATTTAGAATTATCTTTAGATTCAACACACTGAGGCAAACGGGCTTGCATCATCTTTCTAATGCACTGACATGCACAGTACATAAAATGTCTTCAGCTATGGTTTTATCCCTCAGAGTAACGACTTAACACAGGGTTAATTTTTTAAGCAGAAATCTATACCAAGAAGCAGATCTAGAAACACTGAATTTACAGACTGCATGGAGGTAAAAGCATGAAGTGTAATATGCCCAGAACCTGAAATGAAATAAAAAAAATGCAAGGCCACATGTGACTGGAAGTTTTATTATTACTTCCTATACAATGCTTCTCCACCACTGCTCAAGTGGAGGCCACAGACTAGGCCATAAAAGCGGTTTGCTGTTTTCATTTTGGCCTTACACATTTACCCTCAAAGCTGTTCAACTACAAGCAATAAGTGTGAGCCAGTAATACAAGACCCTTATGAAAACACACTTCTATTTGCCCTAAAACTGAAATAATTATAGAAGCATAGAATGGTTTAGGTTGGAAGCGACTTTAAAAAAGTATCTAGTTTCAACCCTCTTGCCATGGGCAGGGACACTTTCGACTAGACTGTGTTACTCAGAGCCCCATCCAGCCTGGTCTTGAACACTTCCAGGGCTGGGGAGTCCACATCATCTCAGGGCAACCTGTTCCAGTGTCTCACTACTCCCACAGTAATTAATTTCTTCCCAATATATAGTTTAAACCTACCCTCCCTTCAACTTAAGGCCATGCCCCTAATACTACACCCCAGTGTGAAAAGTCCCTCTCTAGCATTCCTGAAAGACCCCTTTAGGTACTAGAAGGCTGCTGGAAAGAAGCAGAGCTAACTTCCACCAAGGCAAAAAGGAAGGTCAGTCACAACCAAAAATATTACCAGAAATCAACCCCTCCAATTCTGAATTTACCATACCTCTCTCACTTTCCATCAAAATACATCAAACTTTGAAATCTGTTTCCCCAGAATCGCTTTCAGCAAAGCTACTGTGGAACTTCACTGTAAAAACTAATTAAAGGGTATATTTCTTTCATTTTATAGCAGAATCAATAAATTAAACTTGGCAACACAGAAAACAGCTACTCAAAGCACACACACCGGTCTGGACCAAGAGAACAAGCAATTCTGCTCAGGCCTGAGCCTGGGACACATTAAACTTCCAATGACCCTGATCAAGATTTTTGATTTCTTCCTACTGTCCCCTGTCACCTAAGGAGCTGCTCAGACCTGCATCAGTGCCCTGTAGCTGTGATGGCAGCAGCCAATGCCTGGCTGGACCACCACAGCTACGTGTTTGCAGGGCCTTCTTATGAGGAGTATTCTGCAAAATCACTCACAGCACCATGGGTAGAATGAACTAAGTCATCCCATTAATCTGACTGTTGACAGGCAGTAATGACAAGGCAGCAAAAGCAGAATACCCCAATACACAGTATTTGTGTAACCTGCTACCAGTTATGGGTTAATAATTTCAGAGCTCCATTAGAAGGAATACAGAGAGTGGTGCTCACCTGTTAAAAAAGCTGAAAGTTGATTAATGAACCTGTGATATTTACATTCTTCTCTCCATAAAGAAAAATAATTAAAAAACAAAGGAATTGCAACAATGTAAGAAGACATCTTTCCATAGAAGTTGCTTGTTCATTGCAACTGAAATATTCTTCCAAACACTCTATTTTCTCTCAACCAACCTGGCTTCATTTCTGAGGGAGGTAACTGTAAAAAGAGTTTTTCTCCTTTTTGTTTCTCGTTTCTATAATTTCCTCATGTTATAGTATCACGTCACTCCCTCAAATACAACACATTGTTATAGATCCATATTTATTACTAAATCAGTGTAAAGTTTCTTCCCTGGCATTACTCAATGCACCTAAAAGTTCTGAAACAAACTGAGTGTTTTTTCTATTATAAGTAGTTTGGAGTGAACTTTACCTTTATCATCTGTCCCTTATGGCTTTATTTGTGTCATATTTACCTAAACTTTTCAAGGAAAAAAACCCAGAAATTTACATACTACAAACTCTCATTGACTACAGATCTTCACTACAGCAAAATACATCATTTCCTGAATACACTTCATTACAGTAGGAGCAAAACCATCTAATCAGGGATCGTAACAACATAATTGCTCGTTTCTTGTTATTCAGCCTGAGTAGGATGTGACTCTTGGTTCCTCCTCCAACAACTCCCTGAACCTACAGGATGCAAAACCGGCACTCACCTCTTCAGCCTTGCAGGGTCACAGAGCTGGCCCATACGTGTTTTCGGTGCAGCAGTGTACCATCCTGCCTACAGCCCTGGTTCGCTGCAACAGAACAAAATCACCATGATACCACTTCTCCAGCCCGGTGCGCCTGCTTGTCAGAAAGAGAGCCCGCAGCCACCCATAAGGATTGACTCCCGAGCGATGCAAGTAACTTCGCGGGGAGGAGCACGCCGCTGTTCCGAAGAGAGCGAGAAGCAGGAAGCTGACCTCAGCAGCGCGGGGAGCGCGGACGGGGCGGAGCGGAGGCACGGAGCGAGTCCAAGCGGAGCAGAGACTCGCTGCCTATAGCTCGGACTTGGCAGTAGGACCGAACACCACCGCATTACTGAAATACCATTGTTACGGCCGAGGCAGAGGCCAGCACCACCCCTTCCCCACCCACGGACACCGCACAGGCCCACTGCACAGGTACTCGGGCCCACCGTGTCACCCTCCCCCCGCCGTCGCCCCCAGCCCGAAAGTGCCCCCGACCCGACCTCCCCTGCCGTGGGTGCCACGCCGAGCTGGTCTGGAAGGGCACGTCCTGCTCCTGCTCCTACGGCAGGTTAAAGGCAACAGACATGTTCAGCGTGCAACTAACTTCCTTTGGTGAAGTTTGAAACAAAAAACAAAAAAAAAGAAAAGGGAGGATTCTTCAGGGAAACAGCTTAAAGTTCTGAGAGGCTTTTCATGCTACAATTCAAACTGACACCAGGCCGGGCTCCCACCCCGTAATAAGTTTCTCTCCCAAAAACATATGCTAGCCCCACCAAGGCCCCCCTTCCCAGTTTGTCCCCGCAGGAGGACAAACCCGAAGGATTTGTCCTTACCCCCGAAGGATTTGTCCTTACCCCCGAAGGATTCGGCTCCTGCAGTGGGACATCCCAGCCCGCCCTGCTGGCCTCTGCAAGACTGGACTGCACCTGCTGCTGCCCCCACGTCCCTCAGGAGCAAGGCTGGTTTGTATCATTAGGACAACCTTATGAACCCCACAGAAAACAGTGATATATAACATCTAAAGAAGGTGAGCTTGGAAAGCAAAGTCTCAAGGTAAAGCCAAAAAATTACAAGGCAAGGTGGACTGACTATCCTGAGAGCCATGAGCCAATGTTTCCAAAGAATAATTAAAATACGGAATGGGAAACAGTCAGTGGATTTTCCTAACACTCACAGAGTCAGGATCTGATCTATACTTCTCAGTCAAAAGCAGACAATTGCTGTGCATTTGGAGTTTTCCTAAGGGAGACCATGGAAATAAGCAGCAATACTCTGCATGGTCAGGACACTTGTCTTGCTCTCTTTCAGTTCTCAATGTTTTGCCCCATTAGCTCTGCATGGCAAGGTTTGCAGTATTTTGTACTGGTGGGTACAGAAGAGACACAGGAAAAAAACCAGTACATCAGTTTAAGCCAAGTTCTTACACTTTTGAAAATCCTATCTGATGTCCTCTACATTATACTGACAGAGGCAAGGTGGCAAATCGATTTTATTTTTACAACTTCTTCCATATAATTTTTCTTGTCTGCTGAATATAGGAACCTGTAACACATCTAACTCATATTTGGAAGATCACATGAGGAAAACCAGCAACTTCTAACAAAGCATTTAATGACTCCTTTGAAATTCACTGCAGCTTGTTCACTTTTTGACACTGATTCAAAGTATGTCCTATACTCAGTCTGCAGACAAATGGAAACATAGTCCCACCTCTCTCCCTGCCTCTCTGCGGAGCCTAATGGCCTTCATTTCCAAGATCGTGCAGACAGGACTCATGCCTTTGTCTTCAGCCTTCCCAGTTCACAGCCCACCTTTGGTGACTGAAGTTATATTAACTCCTCAGGCTGTAAGTTGAAGGTCACTGATGCAGACATACATCCCTATCTACAGCTACTCTGATGGAGCAGTCAGCTCCGACTGAGTGCATGCAAAGCCTCACAGCAGTAGTGTCTTCTGGTACTGCAGGAACATGGAAATAGCCACAAGGAAACTAAAGATAGCCCAAATCTCAGTATGCACAACAGGCCAGCCAGCATACGAGCAGCAACACACCAGATCCTATCCACCTTAATATCCATGCCATTTTTGCACTGGTGTCCCTGTGGTTTGGCAGCTTTAACCCTTTTCATTCATACATTGAGACACTAGTTTCGCTCCCAGGAGAACTTAATCATTCTTTTTGGAGAAACTATTAGCACTGGAGTGATATACAGCTGCTTTCTTACTAAGGAAACATAGCTTGCAGCCAGAAC
This sequence comes from Sclerurus mexicanus, assembly GCA_013396755.1. Taxonomy (NCBI): domain Eukaryota; kingdom Metazoa; phylum Chordata; class Aves; order Passeriformes; family Furnariidae; genus Sclerurus; species Sclerurus mexicanus. The sequence goes on from VWZF01002697.1 coordinate 415,556, forward strand.
TGCATTAGAAACAGGAATGCAATTTCTACACTCACCTGAACAGATGTAGTGAGTGTTAAAACCAAGAATCCACAAAATCTGCATGCGATATTGTGCTAGGGGTGGTGTGTGTCACACCAGACAAGGTGAAAATACACGTAAGAGCTCTTTCTTAAGAGTAAACTACTTAAGAGAAACACCAAGGATGTTGCCAAAGCTTTTCCAACATAACTGTTGTTACATAAATGCCTGGGCTTCTCTTCAAATCAAAACCAACACTTGTACAGTATCACTCACAGCTCTGGGAGTCCACCACACCTGAGATAAATGAGTTTACAAGCCCACCTCCAATCTCAGGGTTAGTCTGTGTATTTCAGAGAAGCTGTTTCCTACCTGCTTTATAGAAGACAGATTCTACAACAATGAGCACTATTTCCCCCCTGCTTTTCAAGCTGATATTCAGTTTTGAAACAACACTTCTCAGTTCTCACAAATATTGGACAGGTATGCTGTTGCTACAGTGTACTCCTTCGCTCTACTTCTTCAGTTCAAGCACACGTGCACAAGAGAGTATTTCATTAGATACAGAAGAGCAATCCCTGGCACTCTTGACATGACAGACAAGGACAATTTATTTCAGCAACCTCAAAAACAAAAAACACCAGAAGTTCTTTTTTTTTTTTCTTAACTAAAGAGTCCTTCTATCAGTCAATAAATATAATTAATTTATGAGATTAACTAATCTTGTAATTTCACTTAAGGCACATCTTTAACTTCAGTAATACACATCTTTAACAACATCTTTTACTTCAGTCTATCTTGATTTAGTAAGAAGATAGAACACTTTCTCCTATCTTTTTAAGTAACTTTCTAGTATATTTATTTTGCAAACAATTTTTAAGTGTTCTGAAATACTCTATCAGCGCACTTCAGTCTTTTACTACTGAAGGCACTTCATCCTTAAGATGACAGGTCAAATAAATGAAAGGTTGGAGAGACACAGGCTAAAGTATCACACTGCTTTCAGTACAAAAAGCTCCATTTTTTAAGGCTGCCTTTCTACGCAAGAAACTTCCTTGAGAAGCTAGACTAGCATCTGCTTGTACTTCAAATAATTACTCTCTGCTTCTTTCCCCCTCAGGAGATTCCTTGATTGAGGTCAGGAAAATAACATTTTTAAATCAAAGTTTACCATTCCAATAGGATTTCAGGGGCAGGACTGTGACAGTCATTGTTAGGCAACCATTCTTCTCAAGGTGAAACAGTTTGTGCTTAACACTACCAAACAGTTAGACTTCTGTCATTATCTCTGCTAACCAGTGTTATTACTCTGTCCAGAGGGCTCCAACTTCAGTACAGATACAGCGATAGATGAGCAATTTTTAACATTGCAGTCTTTACTTCCTAAAGGTCTGCAAAAATAATTAAGAGAATCAGTCCATTGTTGGTAGGCTTACATTAATTTTTCGGGCATCTGTATCACCTACAGGACACTTTTAAAGTGTTTTTATATTAATTTTAAAAAAGTTGAAAAAACACTACTTTAAATTGTGTCATCTTTTTTCTTACAGAGAGAGATAAATCTTTTGAAAGCTTGAACATGGTCATGAAAAGGGATCATCCTTTAGCTGCTAGATAAAAAGCTATCTCAGAAAGAAGGCATGAAATCGGAAGCAGGGATCACCTACAAGTATATGCACTCTTGTGGTTTAAACTCATTCATACACACTTAGAGTCCACTCACTTTCAGGCAAGTAGTTATTCTGTACTGTTTTAAAATTAGCATAAAGTTTTGCATTGTTTAAACTACAGCTGGCAAATTTCATTTATATGTGACAATTTCACACCTCTCATTCCCTCCATTAAAGGCAGGTGGAAATTAGGCATCAAATTGTCTCTTAAACAAGTCAACCCAGAGATAGTTTGATCACAAATTTATTCACTCCATCCCTATATGCATCTACTCCTGAAAGGACAAGACAGGATGGCTTCTGGCTTGTTGCTCTGGTACTTTACGAGCACTAAAATTACTTAGTAAGTGACCAAGATGGGGAACATCTAGTCAAAGAAGGTAGAAAGGGAAAAAGTAACACTGATTAATCCTACATGGCTGAAAGCTTTCCCCTGCTAACCAGTAAGGAAATATAACAGCAGACACTGAAACTGATGAAACTAACAAACATTTTGAGAGCATGTTTAACAAACTCTGAAACTTAACCTGGAAGTGACTATCAGTGAAGACATCCAAACAATTCCTCAATCAAATCTGCAATATCAGCCTTCTGTAAAATTCACAAAAGAGTTGTGCTCACTTGTACATAGAGAGTACTGCAGCAATACTGATAAATTAGCATCTCCACTGAAGCTCCATATTTTATTCCAATTTCAGGAGGAAATAGGATATTAACTACTAAATCTAAACAAAGTCACCCCTCAGCTCAAAATGGATACAATCCCAATCCAATGCTTATATAACACTGCAATACCACACACTTAAAACAACAGTAAACAGATACATTAATTCATAAAACATCCCAGAAAACAACATCAACCATCTGTGTATTCAGAAATAGCAGAACCACCATTTTTATGATTCCTGGATCTTAGCACTTTTTAGAAGTTGTATCAAATATTTTCATATATGCACACATACACACAAATGCTTTCTGAGCTATGTAGTACATTAACAGCACACAGACAACAGCACATTTCCATCACCAAAAAGCCACTGCCCTGTTCCCTGCTACACACACACAGACACAAGTGCCAGAAAAACTTCAGGTACAAACGTCATACCTAAGTAATGCACAAAATACCCAAGACAAAAATCCTACCACAAGCAGCATCATGTCCCTTCTTATCCCTCCCCCACACTGTTATCCTGAGAAGTTTAATCCTGGTTCTTCTCTGCTGTAGGTGGAAGGTACGTGGATACTATATACAATGTGGCAGAATAAAATCCTAACACTGTTGCCTCCTTTCCAGATTTACCAGAACAAACTATGGCCAATTCAGTTACGCAGAAGTTTACTTCTCACAATGTAATATCATACATTACTTATAGCAAAAACACTCCAGCACATTTCCAGTATCAAAGTTTCTTAAAATTAGGAGGGTTTAGTCCAATTTTTTGCTTTAAGAATGAGAGCTGTTCTCCATGAGGTTAAAATGCAAAACACACTTTTAAAAAGAAATTTGGTTTAGTACAATTTTAACTTTCTAATTCCATCAGAAACAATTTATTAGGACATATACTTCTGATTTTTAAAACTACAGTCTTCTCTCTAGATGTACTGATGCAAGATTTTGTAAGCATATACTTAAAAGACGTACAAAGACTCAAAGAGCAGTTGTAAAGAAAGCTATTTCACTCTACTAATTTGCATCAAGTTTTATGGTTCCTATCCTCCCTCCTAAGCGCAAAACTAACTGTGATAAAACATCAAGCCCAATCAGAAACAGCCACTACACACGACTATTTATTTGAATGATTTCCTTTAGAGTATGTGTAGTTGTTTTTACAGAAATCTTCAGCATTTAGGCCAAATATTGTTATCTTTTCTGCAGGAAGATTAAAAAAAACCCACTTCCTCCAGTTTCACATCTCATTCCCTAAGTATATAATTGAATTCAAATCTTGATACATATAAAATAAATCTTTTAAATTAAATTTATTTTAATGACATGCTGAAAAACCACTATGGTAGCTTGACTTCTACATTCAGGATACATTGTTAATTTTCTTCCAGTTTCAGTATTAGCTCGCACATTAGAAAGTCCAAGTTTGGTACTAATTCAAATATTAATTATTAAGATAGTGACCAAGTGCCACGTGGGACTTCAGCACCAGAACCAGAGCTCAGATTTCTGGAGCTTGGTCCCACTCGTACCACATTTGCCAAAATTCCCTAAGTTTAGCTTTGTTTGGGGATGTAATCTGTGACCTGTTCCTTTTATATTTAAAGACCTAAAATCTGACAGACCCCTGTTGGCACTGGAAGAAGTTGGGGAGCAAAGTGGGCAAGGTTCAGAAAATAGGCAATGACTTAAAGAAATGTGTTTTGTCCACATCTGTGGACAGCTGATGGCTGTGACAGCCATGGCAGATGAGATCAGTTTCTGTGACAGCACCAAATGAGGAAAGGAGCAAGCATGGAGGAGAGATCAGGTCCCTGCAGGTGGGTTGCCATCCTGTTCTTGGCATATTCAGGTTACATTTTCCTTCATAAACATGCTTTCTGAAAAAGCAAGCAGGGCAGCAAATGCAGCAGGGAAATAATTTTCATTCAGTTTTACTTAAGAGCAAACCCAGCCTGACCTTTAACTGCCCTCATATTGTTTTAACCTAGGGCTGCTCTCCCACCTAAACAGCCTCCTCTCCCACTCTTGCGTTCTAGCAGAGGGGGCCCAGGCACCCACCCTGCCCCAGGATGCTCGCCCTGCACACTGGTACATCAGCACACACCATGAATTTGGCAACAGCCAGGCCTGGCACAGCAGAGCTGCTAGGAAGGTGGCTGGCACCAGCCAAGGCCACCGCAGCTGTGAGCAAGGCCAGAGGACTCCTCTCTGGAAACATGAGGAAGCGAGGTCATGCCAGCATGAAAGCACCACATAAATACAGTACCCAACACAAAAATCCAGCAAATAAGGCAAAATTTTCAACTATCCCTGTGGATTTATGAGATGACACACAATGTTCAGCTGTTCTTTTGTTTTACCAGCAACTAATTCCTTCGAATGATTGCAAACCAATTGAACTCAAGGTGCTTCCGCAAAAGCAAAACTTGCAAATTGCAAACTCAAAGAAAATTTGCAAATTACAAATTTTTAAAAGAAATAAAGTATCATTTCATCTCCAGCAGTAAGTGCTGCTTGCTATTTCATACACCCGAGCAAAACATCTTATCTAAAGACCTGACACCAGAGCCAGATACCTGAATCAGTGGCTACTACATCTCCTCTAAAAGTTCCTGTATTTTGTCTGCATACTATCTAAAACTGAGTAATTTTTGTCACTCAAGTAAAAAAAAAAGGAAAAAAAGAAAAACAAGAAAAAAGAAAACACCATTTTTTCCTCTGGTCTGTGGTTTTCTCTCCAGTGCTTGTATGGGACCCAAAAGCTAAAAGAAGTTTTTATTATGCAACATTTCAATTTACTATAAGAGAACACAAAACAAAATATCAACAGTCAAAATTCACATTTTGATTCAAATATGTAAGCCCGCCCCCTCAGAAAAAGCATAACCCAAAACCAAATTATGTTTTTTACATTTAGGGTCAGTCACCAGAAGTCAATGCAGTATGCAAAATACTGATTTATGCACATATAAATGTATCAAATCTCTTAATGAAGAAAAATCATTTAGGTTTTTTGCATTCAAGTCTAAAATACATCTGTGGGACACCACAGAAGAGGATGGATCTTTTCCTGCCACTCCAGCATGAATGCACGATTCCAATCTACATGTTAGCTGCCTAACTGTATAAACACAGTAACAGCATTAATATATTAACCCTTCTGTAATATACAAGCAGCAATTTTATCTTTTTGCTTCTAAGTGACAGGAAGAAAAGGTTTAAGACAGGCCACTTGTTACCAAAGGATGCAATGCCAGGCCCTTGGTCTATGCAGAAGCACTTTAGTTGTTAGGGTACAACACTGGTTTGCCAGTAACTCAAACTCTCCTATTCTTGCATTTGTACTGCACTCCTTAAGTTAAAAACAGTTTAGGAGTAAGAGTATTTACATGAAACCCTCATGCTGTGAAATGCAGTGGCTGCAGAGCTGACTCACTGTTGCTTTTCTACCAACACATTCTGAACTGCAACAGAGGTACAATTGCCTGCAGGAGACCATAAAACTTCCAGTTGCTGCTGTTAAACTTTAGAAAAGTCAGCAGTTGCATCCCTGGATCTTTCACCTAGCTGACCACCACTGCTGCTCTCTGGGATCCTGCCCTCTGGGGTACAGCCCAATAAAAGGGAGGAGAACAAAAGCACCAAATGTTAGCATTAGTGCTGAAAAGACCTGAGAGAGGGAAAGTGCATTCCTCCAGGAGCAAAAGCCTGCTGTAACAAGTGATCTGGTGAAGTTCACCATTTTCTCCAATGTTCACATTTTTGTCAGTGATTCCACTATCACAACTTGATCTTCTGCTTGGGTGCACATGTGGCCTTAATGGCATCACCTGTAAGCCAGTGCAGTGTGTAAACAAACCACACAGACATACTAACTCCCTGTCAATGGACACCTATGTAAATCTTCAGCACAGTAGTTGTTCCATCTTTTTTTTTAATTTTACTTTTCCTATCAAAGATGGGGGGGGGAGGGGGGAGCAATGAGAGGGACGGGAGAATGTTAAACACAGCCTTGATACTAAATGGACCAGCACATACTACATACAAACACAGACAACTTGGCCTCAGTGCTGACTTACTTCTCTATTTCACGTATATTCCCAAGGGCTGTAGTTTTCAATGACAGCTTCTTTTAGGAATGGCAGAAGAGCTGGGCAAAAATTCTACCCTGAGCACCAAAGGCAGTAAGCTCATTCTCCCCTGCTTTCCCCACTCCTATAAAACCCAAGAACAAGCCCTCTAATAAGCAGATATTATCCTCAACTAGTTTTCACTTTTAACAGCAACAAAACGTATTGTAAAAATAAATACCAAATTAATTGAATAATAATTTCCAAAGAAAAAGTACTGTTTTCAACACCCAGTGCTATAAAATGATTCCATAAAAAGGATTTGCAGCCTGCTAGCACAGGAAGAGTTGTTATTGCAGCCTAACCAGATCCTACCTCTTGAAGGACCATCCAGGACCTGCCCTTGTTGCATATGGCACCAACTGTCAGTGACTGGCCCCAAAGATTGCAGCTAGTTTTGGTAGATCCTAGACACAGCAACCTGATTTGGCCCAACTAATTGAGTGCTAGGAACTCTAACTACCGCAGCCCAGCCCAGCTCTGCACTATCTAACCCATCCTTCCTCAGTGCAAGTTAAATCAACATACGCAGAGCTCCATGCTATCACTGCCAAACCCCTTCTGATACTTGTTCTGCCTTAGAGAAACCACACTCGGGTAACTACAAAACCACGCAGACACACACTTAAGGTTTGAGATGATGCCAGGTTTTATCAACAGGCTGTGTTTCAAAATGCTACATTTTAACAAGGTGCTTCTAAAATGTTGATAGTAAAGAATTTTTCCAGTTTTTCTTTAAAAGATCCTGCATGCTGCACAGCCAAATCTCTAGAGCTCAAAATCCCTCAAATCAGACCTGGGAAGAATGCATAGAGCTCCTAGCTTTGATAATAAACAGGCAGTATATATTTGCCTGTTTGTCTGCCTAGACTCTTTATTGAGTTGGGCATTTACCACAGCCCAGTGATACCCTGCATTCCCAAGCTGGTCATGGTGAAGAGAAAGCACTCAGCACCTCGGTAGGGGATCTGGTGGATGGGACAACTCCAATTGTCCCTGAATTAACCAAAATCAACAGAACAGTTGAGGCACTTAAGAGAGGGTTTGGCAGATAGTGAGGGAAGACCCCGGGTTTCCTGGAAGAAGATACTTACACTGGAGAGGCACATGCCCTGTGCAGTCCTGTTCACCTTCCACCTCTATTTCTCCTAGTAATATTGTGATTAATTTGGACGCATACGGCAATTGCCATGAATTGCCAAACTGTTCAGTAATCTCTACCAGGTCTCCCAGTTCACTGTACTAATTTTACGTACACCACAAAGTAGGTATCTCTCATGATCACTGCTGAGAAACATCTTCACCCAGTGTCCACTGTTCTCTGGAAAGCTACAACTCTGCCCAATAGGGTATATGTCACTACACACTCCAGAGTTGTTTTCTGTATTCAACCTGTGGTCAAATTAAAATGAGTTGTTTACACTACTCTTTCTAACCCGGTATTGTCATGATCACTGACCTTTTGTTTGTAGAGAAACTTAAGAGTCAGACTTTACCTTGATACAGTATTCTGAACATACAGCAGTAGCAAACTCCTTGCAAGCCACAGTAAGATCCATGCTTGCAGCACACAGAGAATACACTTAGAGAAGATTGTTGCACACAGACACCACAGTAAGACATGATCTCCCATCTTAAAGTTTGAAGCTGATTTTTTGAATCATATTTATATGCATGGGGTTTTTTTTGAGAATTTCACAACAGCATAAGTTACTCACTGCTGCTGAGCTGGAATGGGAACAAGGCATCTATCTCACTTGTGTGATGGAAAATTTCAAACAAAAGTAATGACAGATATAGCTTGGTTTCTTTCAATAAGCACCAACTGCTTAATAATTCACAGCTGATAGTAATTTAAATACCGATAGTCCAAACCTATTGGTACATAACTCTGTAAATTATGCACCTTTTCAACTGCATAGAACAGATTTCACTAGTGTGTCCATCAAATGCTGAATCCTTGCTTAATTATTTACTTTCTAACTAAAATTGTTTTCAAATTACAGGCAAATGAAAGGTGTAAACACTAGAAATTACAAAATTTTCACTTTGAAATTGCGAGTATCATTTGCCTGCAGCCACTAAGACTACTCAGCTTAGTTGTAATCACTGAGATTTTTCTAAATTCCATGCATTCCTGCAAAGAGGCATATAAAAATAAATGCTTCTGAAGCTCAGATATATTGGCAAGATCATGATACATGCTATTGCTTTATAGCAGCTGCTGAGAATGGTCATCTCTTTCTTGTTCCGTCACTCTTTTCACTAACAAGGTGTAAGTATTTTACTGGACAACACACACCAGTTCAATAGGTCTTTATGTCACTACACAATTGATTTTAAAAGTTCTTAAGTTCCTTTCATCATTAGTGGAAAAATAACAACACTATTTCATATACAGACACAGAAGAATTTTCACTTCATTCACCTTGTATGGCTATTCCAGATATCCCATCACATACACTTAGAGTCTTTTTCTACATCATAATGACAAGCAACTGACACCAAGGGGGATGGAAGAAACTTAAATTTCCTATGAGAATTGAATTACTTTCTCCCAGTATCTGTCTACTAATTCAGAAAACTACCTATTCTCAATTTCACCTTAGTCCTACTGAATTGCATTACATTGTCTGTCTACATAAGGAGCACTGTCCACATTCCCAAAGATACCTGGTTAATATTCATATCTGTCTCATTCAAAACAGTAAAAATGGACATTTGCTGATTTAAAATAAAATCTCATAAAAAATCTCAAACCAACACTTTGTGGTCCACCGAATCAGAGACAATCACTTCATCTTATTACTGTTTTTTTTTGTTACTTCTGCCAACCAAACCCATCAAGTCCACAGATTTCTAAGAGAAGCCAGAGAGATTTTTTAAAAATTAGAGATTTGAAACTCAAAGTGCAAGGTTAAGCAAGCATGAGGATATAACTACAGGTCGCATATCATGCCTTTGAGGAGACATTCTTGATCTTTACATCCTGATCACAGACTTTCAGGAAAGGGCTGACCATCAGCAGGTAAGAAGAAACAAAGGCAAGAAAAAGAGGAACAAGAACATCAGCAGCCTTAACAAAGATCAGGGTACTGGGAAGAGAAAGGACTAAATTTCAGCCTTATGTTCTAAGTAAGAGTCAACACAGCCTCCCTAGTTAGGATAAGCTACATTAATTATTTCCAGTAACCCCTAAACTCTGGCACTTTTAATGCTTGTTTTGATTCTTCAGTTCCCAAATAAAAACACCACTGCAGTCTCACTGAAGCAGCAGAGAATTCCTTCACTTCCCCAGTCCCTTAGCCCTGCTGCTGTGTCCCATCTCATGATCAGCATTCCCACAATGTCAAGGTGAGTTTGCAAGTTAGAGATACTCACTGCTAATTTGTTAAGACTGTGAACCTCATGTACCACCAAGCTCACTTCATTGATTCATTCCTGTACTCCATTCACAGTGAGAATGCACTTTACAAGTAAATTACCACCACCTAGTAAAAATAAAGGTCCTGTTTTGTTGACAGAGTAAGAATGCTTGAACTTTCTGTTTTGAAGTAAGATCCTTGAGGACTGAATCTCATTCATTTGCCAAAATTATTCAGAAGTCCAAGAAACACAAAAGTGGGTTTTTGAAATTTTGGCCTAACTTGCTTATGATCTGAATGCATACAACTAGCAAAATCAGTTTGTTATCTTTATTTTCCTTCAGACCTCAGCTCTAGTACAGAACAGTTAGCTCCTGCCACCTTGTGGGACTCCATGGATTTCCCTGAAAGCTTGTATCATCAGTAAGCTAGTGAGTTAAAACAAATAAACATTCAGGATTTACTTTCCTTGTGATTCACCCTGGTCAGTGTTAAAGTAAAAGAGAAATATTTATGGAGAGCGTATGCCATTTTGAATATTTTCTGGTTCATTATCCCTAGCACTGTTCATATAGTTGAATTGCTGGATTTCATAGTCTTATAGAGGGTGTTTTAAATATTTAAATATCTGTCAAGAATCCGAAGTTTTGGAAGCTGATGCATCTAAGTTTAAAATATCACTATGATCAAATACTTGTCACCACTAGTAAATTTCACATATTTGACACAGATTCCGCACAGAAATAATACAAATTCAGGCTGAAAATCTTTGCAGTCAGATGCAAGTTTGAAAACAAATAACCTCAGTCTCAAAAAGAATTACACACATGCATAACTTTTAACATAGTGATAACACGCCCAGTACTCCCAAAAGATCTGCTTCCATGTATTTACTTCTAACTGTAATTTGACTTTCTATTTTATGTTTTTCCTCTCCTCATTCCCCTCCACTTCCATCATACATGGCCAACTTCATGAATGAGTGAAGTTCTCCAAAGAAGAATAAGACAATTGGAATGGAAGAACTTTTTAACCACAGTAACAAGAAGGTGAAGATGCATGAATCTTCATCCTCATGTCCTACATGTTGTCTACTGCCCCTCGGACAGGTAACTCATCACACTTACCTCACAGAGGCACAAAAGACAAGAGAAGCAGCAATCAATGAGAAGGTATGAAGTTCTCTTTTTATTTAAGCTGTTCCAAATCTCAAAAATGAAAAGGCACAGAGGTTGCAGATGATGTGACTCCATGAACCTGGTGGCAGCCTCAATGAACCTGCTCCTTTCTACTCGTGGTGCAAGAATAGTTAGGGATCACTTCTTCCCCAATATCCTGCAACTGTTTCAGTGATCTTGTTGGAGATCTACTGTGCTGCATACTTGATGCCAACTGCAGCAAATTTAACCCTTTGTAACTTCCTTCTGCTAAAGGAAAAACTGTCAAACATTCAAAACAGGAACAGCTCTTCCTGATGTCACAAGCAAATGATCTCTAGTAAAGGCCATAGTAGCTCCTAAATAAACTCATGAACAATAACTACAGATCCACAGCCAAAGGAAACACATCAGGAATGTCTTTTTTTAATCCATAAACAGATTTAATTTTTGCTCAAGACTGAAACAATGACAAAATGTCAGGCTATGAATCATGTTGGCACAGTACCTCTGAGGGACAGAAATTGTATATTCTTAAATAAAAAGTTTCATGATCTCACAAGCTTCTCTGGTAACTTCACAAGTGGGGTTCTCTCTGACTGCCATCATATTACCACACACACAACCCGTTACCTCCTCCTATATATTCATAAAGTCCTAGTAGCCACACAATTAACTTACAAGGCAAAGTTCAGAGGTGTACCTGACAATCTCTGACCACACCTCAGCTCTAATACTGACAAGCTCTTCCAGACTGAGGTGTGTCTGTGTCCTGACTCTCTGAAAGATACCAAAATGCTCCTCACATCTGTGCCTACCCAATCTCCACTACAGGAAACCCAGACAGACAAACTGGCACGGAGCTCTAGAAGACAGTCATCAATCTGAAAGTTCAGGGAATCAGAACTGTAGGGTATACTCTGCCAACTCCAATACAGCCAGCACCATGCAAGGACCAGACATGCCAGGCACCACTATTCTCTTATTCACTCTGGGTATTAGGAATAGAGACACCTCCTTATCCAGAGCTGTTTGGTTCAGACTTTTCCCTGCTCCAGAGCACCATGATGTTTAGTCAGTCTCGCTGTAACTGCAGACTTTCAGTCCTCCGCTACAGGGAAAATGCAATAGCATGCTCTAGAAACAGAATGGATCAGATCCAACACACACTACAGGTCTCGGTAACACCATAAAGCACAAGAAGAAAATACTAGAACCCTACAAGAAATTCCCCTTTGATGCAAGTGAATCATATCCAGCCATATCCTCTTATTTTCATTTTATTTCTTTACTAATCCTATATTCTGCAGTGTTACTAATCCAGCAGGAAGATCCCTGAGCTAACTTTCTGCTTTCCTACATGCCCATGGTAGTCTAAGCACAGTACTAGGGAGCCAAGCTAGTGCCTTATTCTTCGGGATTCTTTGAAACCAGTGGAAGCATAGACACACTTCTCATACCCTGACTAGACATCTCCTCCTTGGTAAGTGTAATTTAGTTGGACCTGATAAAACAGAACTCCCAAGCAGCAGCATAGTGAAAAGTACCTGATGATTTTCAATTCTCACCATTGTCCACAACATTCTGAACTCCAGCAGTGAAAACTGACCAGCATTAACTTTCCTTAAAGTTGTGAGTTCTCCAAGGAGACAGAAGCATCTGGTCCAGGTCAAGGAAGTGTCACAACATGGCTTGAGCCTGATTCCCATCTGAAACCTACTCCCTAGCTGTCAGGGTAAGATTTGTTTTACTTTTTTTCAGAATATTTGTTTTTCTACAAAAACATTATTTGACTTCCACAAACTTTTACTGAGGGAGCTTTCCAAGAAGTTACATAAATTGATTACTGTATTCATGTATTAACTGGATGAAGAAGTATTTAAAAACAAAAAAAATCCTCCAAACCAAAACAAACTTTATTGGGTCACTTACTCCTGTTTTTTACTTCATCTTATCGATCTCCTTTCACTGTCAACGGTTTAGCCTTATACTTTAAGAAGAAAGGAAGAAAGTTCTGAATGTAATTGCCTTATTTCTTGAGAAACACCTCTAAAAATCACTCAGGTTACAGAATTTACAAACTTCAGTATGTAACCAACGGTATCAGATTTCCAAGAGGAACCTCACTGCTTCATAAACTGGAATACACAAGCACATCCATCTTCACCATTGTTTCATTGATGCCAAGCCACAACAGCTTACCCAGAACCGTGCACGTGCCCAAGGATCTGTGCCAAAACGTCTCAGAGCAGGATCAGGTCCCTGTAAGATTAGCTGCATGTAGGGCTTCAATCCTGCAACTGCAATAGCTCTGCTGTGATAGAGGCAATGCAGGACCGGGCACTAAAATGATCAAGTATATAAAGATCTTTTTCCTCTCCACAACTGAACCACAATTCTTAAAAATGAACTGAACAAAAAACTTCTGTATTTGTGAAATAAAAATCAATTCTTTGGATAACAAGCAGGACCAGCATTCTTCAGGCCAAGCTCCTTAAAATCTATAGGCTGTTTCCCCACTTTTTGTTTTGTTGAGGTTTTTTAAGAATTTGGTTTTTGGTTGTTTTGTTTCTTTTTTCTTGAAGATGCATATTTTTATTCTAGTGATTCTTTCTCATCTCCCTCAGATGAAAATCCTACAAGGCCCCTTTCTTAAAGGTAAGACCAAAACAGAAAAAACTCAGTTCAAAAGATGCAAATTTGTCAGCAATTAAAAAAGGGTCAGCAATTAAAACATCTGATAGTGCTGGCTGGAATTGTAGAGCAAAGATGGGGGATAACTTCTTTGGGATCTACAGACTTTTACCGATTATCTTCTTAGCTTTCTATCATTTTATTTCACACTATAGCACACAGATGGCTAGATTTAAAATTGGAAGGTGAACAAGATAGTAAGAGTTTTCTGTGAAATCAAGTTCTGGTATGGTCAAGACTGTAGCAACTGAGAAAGCAGCACATGCTTAAAACCCTAGGTTGGCACAGAAGTCCACATCTCTCAACTGTACTAGCCTAAGAAATGAAAGCAAAAACCCATGAGTTCTCAATCTTACCTGCTTTGAAAGACAGTCATTAGGCTTCCATGTTACCAAGATAATATAAAGGTACAAGCTCAGACTTGGGACCTGAATAACAAAGTACCCCACAAAGCCCCACACTACCACAATGCCAACCTCCTTCCAAGCCACTTATACCAACCCTTAGAGTAAGAAGCTCTGGCTAGAGAGCTGGACTGAATACACTGAAATATGTAGATACAGACCAGGCCTGGCTTACGAAGTCCTTCTGAGCAGCAGGACATTTTAGCTTGTTCTTGGAACCAGCATAAAGATGTTCCTATTACCTTCACACATACTGGACCCCAAACAAAACATGCCTATGCATCCTTGCAAAAGTGTCTTTCAGAGCATTAGGAAGAACACAGGGTAATAGTCACAGAGAATTGAGACTGTGTTGGAAGAACAAAACACCAAAAGCTTTGCAACATTTTTCTATCATGCAGCACAAGTTCTTAAATGTAGACAAAGAATTCTGAACTGAATTTGGATGCTAACGGACTTCACAAGTATGTAAGTTCACAATTACTTTACCAGTAAGCCTGAAATCAATAGATAACAGCTCATCATTCTTTTTCACCTACCAATATGGGACAGTAATGTGCACATACACAGGGCAGATGCTTTAGCAACAAAGAGGCAGCTGGTATAGTAAGTTTAACAGTCACATAGAAACTTCCAGGAAGTTCAGGAATTCTGTACTTGACTCTGCCACCAGTCATCTGGTCTTACCTGAACATCCCTGGGTCTACTCTGCAATCTGCAAAACAGGGGTGGGTAGCACTGGTTCTGAAATGTTTGTAAAATGTAGTTAGTTGATGCCTGTAAAAGTACACAACAGAAGAGCAAAGTGTTATTACACCCTAACAATATGATGTTTAACAAAATATGTAATATATAAATGACAACACCACCTGTGTTCTACAGTACACACTTAAAGACTTTGTTTATATATCTGTTTAGAAAGTTAATTGTTTTGACTCTCTGGTAGAACGGCATTCCAACAGTCAACCTGAAGTCCCTCTCTCCTGAGAAAACAGCAGACATCTTTTTCTAGATCTTCATAAACAAACGAAACAATGTAAATTTTCCCCCAAGTATTATAACACCACCACAATTAATGCAATTGCCATTTTACCCTATGATAGGACCAACACATTACGATTTCAAAAAAAAGAAAATAGTCTGGACAACTCTACTCGACTTTCTGCCCTGCTACTCACTACCAAGCTTTTCTTTCAGACACTGCATAACTCTACAAAGGAAGAAGCCATCACTATCCCAAGTTTGTAAATGAAGAAACAAAGAGAGAGAAAGAGGCAGCAATCTACCCAAGATCATGAAGAAAGTTAATGGTAAAAACTGCAGCACTAGCCAGCAGGCTTTTTTTCCCCTTGTTCCATATGGCACAATTTTCACCCTTTGCCAAAATCCTTGGAGGAAGCACTAACCTTTCATTTGCTTGTTAAAATATACATGAAGAATTGGAATGCATTTTCCCTCATTCCTCTGAATATATTTGAGCCTAAATAGCAAACTGTACCAGACAGAGCATTGTGCGTGCCCCAGGTTGTATTTCAAGAAGTTCATGCAGTGCCTGGGACACATTTTACTAGAAACTCTCTCCAGGATCACTCTTCTTCACTCCTTGCACCATTAAAGTATAATTTATGCATTATTCTATGAATTTGTCTTGCTTCAGCTATACCAGAACACAATTGGACCAAGTACTACAGCAGCAGGATACAAGTCCACACCCAGCAAGTGGTTTTCTGTGCGTGTGCACTTCACTTCCACTCCAATTATATCAGCATACCTCAAAAGACTAAAAAGGAAACTTACATAAATGCATGCACATCTTTGTGAAAGGGATTTTATGGCTTTATTTGGTCTCCATAGCCGAAAAGGTGGTAGTGGCATACTGTATCTTTATTCTAAGACTACTGTGTACTTTCAGCCACATTCGTAAAACAGGAACATTCACACTGATCCCCAGTATCATTATACTGGTAAAGTAGACATCATACTTCAAGAAACCTCGATGAGATTCATGAAGGCTTTCTTAGAAGCCAGAATTTATTTTCACTGAAGTCTATAGCAAAGTTTTCAATTAATTCAGCATGCCTGTGAGTAGACCTAATGGGGCGCAGCTCCTGGGCAACAGAGGAACTCTTTTTTGGGCGAGAGGCAGGGGAAAATCACACAGATGGTTACCTGCCACCCTCACTTTTGGGGTGGGGGGGGGTGTGGGAGAACACGCCCTTTGCTAAATGACAGAATCTGTTTTGCAGGCAGTACAAAAATATCTACGATACTTTGCAAAGGACATTCCCCTGCAGTTTATCTTATATACAAACTCAGAGCGCTCAGGCTAAGGCAGTGCACCTGCCTTTCCCCTCCTGCTGTGCTTGGCTAGAGCCGACACGAAAGCAGACTGCTTAGCAGAGACACTAGTTTGGTTCAGCACTGCCGGAGATGCCTCTGGTTGTGAAGATCCAATTTTCTAAGTTCATGAGTATAAAATTGTTCCAAAAAAACCTGTCCTATCATTTAAATATGGACTGTTGGTGGGTTATTTCACTGAATTCACTATCTGACTAACTCTCCAGAGAAAGGGGGAAAAGTGAGTTTTAACTGAAGTGATGGGACACCAGCACCACCTCCCCTTCCCAGTAAAAATCAAAAAGGAGTGAGGGTGTCTCATTCTTCCAACCAAGTGTTACTGATGTAGTTACCGTAATGTGTTAAACACACACTGCTGCTAGATGGTTTTGCCACAATCCCCATGATTAACACAGCCAAATTCTGTTCAGTAGCCTCGGTGGAATTGCACAAGCTCGTATCATCTCTGATTTCAGACCGAAGTGAATTTTGCATCCAGATTTTTCAGCCTGACCAGTACCCATTTCAACATAACCTAGCAAGGAAATGCTGCTAAGCACATGCTAAGTAACAGGTTTCTCTGAGACATCTCAGCAGAACACCATCAAAGATACCAATTCTCCAGTGAAAATTTTGGCTCAAGTACTTATTTTCTGAAAGGAAAGAAAGCCTCAGCATTTCACATGTCTGTCTAAAGAGGAATGTGGGGAGGGAAGAAGCAAGTTAGAACAAGAACAATTCAATCCTATAGAAATGCAGTAACTATAAAACCTGCTGCATTATAAAATCATAGACTCATTTGAGTTGGAAGGGACCTTAAAGATCATCTAGTTCCAGACTCCAGGTGTCCTTGCCATGGGCTGAGACACCTTTCATTAGACCAGGTTGCTCGAAGCCCCATCCAATCTGGCCCTGAACACTTTCAAGGATGGGACAATGCTCAGTCACCATCACAGCATTTCTTCCTAATATCTAATCTAAACCTACTCTCTCTCAGTTTGAACCCACTCCCTCTTCTCCTATCACTGCATGCCCTTGTAAAAAGTCCCTCTCCAGCTCTACTGTAGGCCCCTTGAGATGTTGGAAGGCTGCTGTAAGGTCTTCCTGCAGCTGTCACTTCTCCAGGCTGAACAATCCCAACTCTCTCCATCTGTCCTCACAGGAGAGGTGCTCCAGCCCTCTGTTCAACTTCCTGACCCTTGTCTGGACTTGCTCCAACAGCTCCACATCCTTCTTATGTTGGGGACCATGGAGCTGGATGCAGTACTCCAGGTGGGATGTCACAAGAACACAGCAGAAGGCGAGAAGTAAAGCATTCTGTTTAAACACTTACGTTAAACAAGAGCTAATTGTTTTGGGGTAGCTAAAACACGAATGCTTCAGCAATAAACAGCTTCTATCAAAAACATTGTTTAATACTATATTTTCTTACTGATCTTGTACCAACTACATGAAAATGACAACCCTTTCAAGGGTGATTCATTTTCCTTTGGCTTGTTCTCTTAAGAGTAGGTAGTATTTGGTGTTTTTCCCATTTCAATTTTTTAACAAAGGTTTCCTTTTATTTCTTTATAAAAATAGACTGTTTCAAAAATTTGGGACCTGCAACAGCATTTCAACTTTTGCTTCAATTTTCTTCTAATTCCTATTTAGCTTTCTAATCTTATCTTTATACATTTAGTTATACAAGACCTCAGTAACTGCTGAAACTTTGAATACCCTATACATTGATACAAAAGAACACGGCAGAACAAGACAAAGATAGGATCAAGAAACCTATGTTTGTGCCGGGAGAGGCTGCCATAAAACCACTTCTTGAAGTGTGCAGCTCCTCCTTTGGGGGGCAGGCAAAACAGCAATATATGAGTAGTTTGTGTAACCGTGCCACCAGACCTCAGACACACAACATTTCTGAGCACAACCCTTCTGCTACCTGAAGTCTAACTCCGCGTTCCTTAATGGTCTCAGATACTGCTACACAGTTCACCTGCTGCAGAAAAACCATGTGGAGCTTCAGAGTCAATGTATGTTATCAAGCTCTTTGACTGCTCAGATGCTGTTAATATTTTGGTAGGGTGGGAGTTAGAATTCTATACCCATGTCAGCCCACAGAGTTGCTATGGTATATTTACCGATTTCTTATTTAATTTTCCCCCCCATCTAATACCTTAGTAATACATGCATCATCTAGTAACAACTTGGTTTCACTTTTTGGTTTCTGGACACCAGTACTGCTAGATTCCTGGATGTTGTAAAGTACACTCTTGTGTTCTGTGACTGTAAATTGAAGTCACAATCACATGCCACATAGTCTAAAGGAAAGCTTGCAACACTGATTTTAAGATCATTACTTCAACTCTTTTATGTTAAGTACATACTTGTGTAAACAGACGGGTACCCATTGATCTTAACATTCTTTATAAATATATCTTTTTGAAGCTACAGAGGGGTCTAGCACCCACAAAAAAAGGTTAATATGGCCACAGTGTTACCTAGTGAGCTACTCTGAATTCCTTAATGGTGGAAGATACAGCCCAAGACATCTGCCATCACAAACAGAAACTCTGGATAATAGATAATTAAGTAATCTAAAAAAATACATTCAGTGTCACAAAAACAGATATAGTTACAAATAAATTCCTTCTGAATAAAGAAATCATAACCAAATTTCAGATATTACTGTTGCTAAATGTATTTAAAGAAAAATACCTAACTCCAATTTGCCTTTACATTACTACAAACCAATGTTAAATTCTATTGTAATATTATATAACTCGATTTATATTAAATTAGAACAAATTGAAAATATTTTATGTCAAAATTGTAAACAAAGCTCAAATACTCAACAGGTAAGTCTTCAATGAAGTACCAAAAACAAGTGTTAGCTTTAGAACTAAGCTACCTGAAAGTAGTGCCTTCCACTGTCCTTGCAGAGTCTTTGCTCCTTAGTGGCATTTGCTGTAAAGCTGAGAAACTAACTGAGAATTGAAAAAGCGAGATAATTTGTTTTACTTATCTGAGAAAATACAGCAGAGAAGTTTGAGTTCTATTAGATCTAAAAGCTTGCATTCAGTTAAGAAGAATAGGTTAAAATATAAGTATTATCCCTAAATAAGGTAAGTGCAGTCTACTTACACTTACTTGTGTGCATGTTGTGTGTGCATGAGTGTGGCTTTATTAAATATGACATTTTTAAAGGCCACAATTAAAAAACAGCATCATTTGTTGTGTCCTAAATAAAAACTTTCTTCACAGTTGCAATCTAAATAAATGCACATAAGTCACTTAAAAGTGTGCAGGCATACAGTGCATCCTCTGAACTAACAAAAAAAGAGTGCCAAATTTAGTGTAAAGGCTATATTTAGCAACATATTTTAATGGTTGTCTACCAACAGAGATTGCTTCTGAAAAAAACAAACAAAAAAATACCAAAGCAAAATGAGATTACAAGCACCAATTTAAACCAAGTATTTATTGACCAAAATCATTACTTAAATCAATTCAATTGGTATAACTGGAATGTCAAGGCAGCTGACACATAACCATATGTACGGAGGGGCTCACAAGAGCCAGGAATATGAGACATAAAACCCTCTCTCCTTTCAATGTGCCTGCCCCCATGCTCTCCTTCAGCCCTGCTCAATCTCTTCCAAGCCTGTTAGTGCTCCACAAAACACCATCCCCCACTCACAAAGATTTTTTTTCCCCTCTAGGATCCTTGAATAAGAGAAGACATACCTGTTCTCACTGGAGGACCTGAACTGTTGCCTTCTCTCCTGTAACCCACTGCAAGGGGATGTCTGTGATGACAGACTCACCTCTAGTTTTGATTTCTCTCTGTCTGCAAAGAATAACATTAAACTTCAAATGCAACCCCGTGGGTCCATCCAGGAAAGCAAGACAGCACACAGAAACCAGATCACTTATGGCAGAGAAACAGCAGGACAATTCTTACACAAAACACAGTATCTGGCCAGTTTTCTCAGGTGCTTCTCTCCCCACACTCCAGCATCCTCTCACTCACTTTGGCCTCATCAGCACATGGTGTAGCAAAACAGAAAGTTTGTCAGGAACATCCTTGAGAGTCCACCTCACTATATAAATAAATAATCCACTTCCTCTAGACATGTCTCTCAGGAGGGCAGGATCTTCCTCTGCTGATTAAAAACCAGGAAGACTTTGCAGGCACACAGGTCCAAAGCTTTGTTTGGAGGTCCCACCTGAACAACAGGTCAACTCCCAGTAACAGTGAACTATGCAGAGTTTTCAAAACCTGTGACTGAGTATCCAGATCCATCCAAACGCTTCCTCCATAGGAAACTGAGGGACCCAAACTGTGGTGAGGGTCCTCAGTGCAAGATTTTGCCTGGGTCACTTTTAACCACAGACTTTATGCTGCTTTGGTATACAGAGCTGAGGTGAGGCAGACGAGCACAAGCAAGCACACACAAGAGATGAAAGGAAAAGGCTGATTTACTACCAAGGGAAACACTTAAAAGATTACTTTACCCACACACACAGAGGGAATTCTCTCTCCTATTGATGGGAGTATCTTTCTCATAGTAAAGGGAAATGGACACATTCAACTGTTACACTTAGCTATCCATAATTTAATTCCCTTATTTAAGGTTTTCTTTACTAAGAACTAAAAAACTTCCTTTGCATGCTGTACTTCTGACACTTGTGCTTTTTATTTAGTCAAACAGTTTTAAAAGAATGGCACTGGAGCTTCCACTTACTCTTTCAGCACTGGAACACAATTTTAATCAATACAACAGAGGAAGTAAATTGTGAATAATTACTTGCATTAATACATTTGCTACCAGTTTTGTCGTTCTTCATTTTGCAGACACCAAATTTCTCCCTATAAACACCTCTGTTTCTCCAAAAGCAGCTGGAAATTAATTATGCTATTTTTATTATTAATTCATATGCTATAGCTCTGTAATCAGTGCTGGATCATGCTGCAATTTTGTGTACTTGTTTCAAAATACATTATGAGCACTTGATGACTGATGTTGAACATAGTGTATAAAAAAGAATCTCAAACAAATTAGAGGGAAGAAATACAAATAAAGACACTTTACTTAAATAAGAAAAATAACTACATATTCAAACAAGAGGTAAACCCTGCAACTCACAAGTTTGTGACACAGAGCACTCACTGATTAGAACTGAGCCAGGCAAGAAGTTTACACTATTCAACACAAAATCTGGATATAAAGAAAGCTTTTGCAAAGAGGAAGTACATCTGAAGCCAGACTTACGAATGAAGTGGAGGTGAAAATACTACTTCTTTCCAAACCTATCATCTCTGACCACCTATTTGCGGTACATCAGAATGCCTTCTTTCCCTACCCAGATAACCAAATTGGGAAGCAAACACACTCAAACAAAATGGCTTATCATCTACCAAATGGCATTCTGACACTTCATGCTCTTTCATCGTCTTCACAATTGCGTGAACTCTGCATATTTCACCAATGTTTCTCTCTACTCCCAGCTCTTTATACATTGCTCATCATTAGGTCAGGGACAGCCTATAAGTTTGTGTGTTGATCACTGAGTACAGCAGGTGCATGATCCTGGCAGGACTATCTGCACATCAATAGTTAAGAAAAATGAGAAATCCACAGCTTTCCTGAGGAATTACAGGCCACAAGGAACTTCAGGCAGCAGACCTGCAAAAGGGTGTACATTGCTGATGCAGCTCTTGTTCTGGTTTTTTTGTTCAGGAATCCAGTTGCACAGTTGTAACTGCAGGATTGAGCTCTTCAGCCATTAGGACAAGACAAATTGATGTTCTTGTACTTCACACCATGTAGCTTTAAAAAAAAAAAATAAAAAAAAATTCAGCGTGATGTTGCTAACTGTAGTCGTGATGTGGCTCAAAGACCACTTGGAAAGCAAATCAAAACATGGCCAACCACAAAAATGCCTTTTTCATCAACCTGACCAAGAAGAGAAAAAGAACAACTTCCTTCCAACTTCCACAAACAAATTTTAATGCAGAACATCCCAGCGTTTCAGGTCTAATGACTTTGATGGAGTTACTTCACACTGAAGAGGACAAAACGATGTAAGAATTCAAGTTCTTCTTCACACCTTCCATCCTTGCCCCATGTTTTCTTTATCCAGCTTCATGTCCAAATTTCTCGTGATGTCTCTCTCTTAAATACTGCCTTGACAACCACAGAAAAATGCATTCTCTCAGATACAGAAACAAAAAACCTAGGATTATTTGCTTCATAAAAGAACACACAGGCTGCAGAGGGAAGACATACTATTCTACTGCAAGAGATATAATCCTAACTTACCATGTGACATGCCTTCCCCACTGCCATTGCTGGATAAGTCTTGATTGTGTAGGACAGGGACACAAATGAAAAACAAAAACTCAAAGCTAAAAGAGACAACTTCTGACATGGCATAAGCTTAATAGTCCTCATGTAGCCCGCAGAAAAAAACGTACAGGGGAAAGAACTGAAAGGTATTGGTTGAAAGCCACCAACCCAACAGCATTAAAGTACTGACCGACACTCGGGCATGGTGTAGCCACCAATCCTTGACCCAGCTCACCAGAGGCTCATGACCAGGCTTAAGCCTTCCTCACTTGAATCCTGCAACGGAGCAGCTCAGTTCTCATCAACCATACCAAGAAGCAGGCCTTTAATGTGTGCACCCAACCCTGCCATGGGGAACTCTTCATTTCAGAAGCGCAGGACAACATCCCCCCTGAGAGCATGGATGGCCAAAATCTTCCTGTTGCTACACCTGCGTGAGAGGAGCATGACCCCACAGCCAGGAACACAGTCAGTGTGGTTTCACGACGTCTCAAAGCAGACTTCTCAACCATTTGTTACATGTATATTGCCGTTCAGAAAGAAAAAATAATAAATAAATACAAAAAAAAACCCCAACTAGAACACGCCAATAAGGCAGAGGGAAGACACCTTCCAACTTCCCTCAGAAAGGGAAGGTATAGGCAGGACTTGATAAGCTTCTTGTCAAGAGAGCTTCCACTTGCATTAAGTTCCATAGATCCCATGTTCTGCAAGTCCACTGAATTATTTTTATCTTTGCTGAATGAGGCTTTGTAACATTAGGGTCAATAAAATCCTGCTTATTTTCAGCATTTGCTACATTTTATAAAATCACTTACATAGAAACACCCACGTAGAAGATTTCTGACAATAAAAATTCCATGCTTCCTAAGCAACTGATTTTCTTACAGTAGTCTTATAAAATCCTGTTAACTTTCCATCCCCTCACTAAAAATTGAAATTTTGTTGTACTAGCTTTCTTTGTACTCAGATATGCCTGAAACTAGCTTATTTTCACATGCTGAATTGGCCATGCTCATAAGGACTTGCTATTACATTATGCATTTGTGTGCTATAAAGGAAAAGGCATGAACATTGGAAAGCTTCAAAATCATGTTTTTCCTCTTTGTCAATTCATCTTTTATGTAATCAAATTTATAAATATTAAAAATAATAAAATGCTGCTATCATTGTGAGAATACTAGAATTTGGTCTACACTCAGACATTAAGTAAAGTATGCTTTACTCCTCAAATACAACTCAAATTTTTACATCAATTTTTTATTTTCAGTAACAAAACACCAGTAAACAGCAAATCTGAAAATCTTACATGTGTTTACTGGGTCTAGAAACAAAAGTTCAACCCTACTTAGCACAATACTGCCAGAGTGCCAAAGTAGCTGCTTCTGTCAATTCTATGTTTCGTAAGAAAATTAGTTGTGATCTTGCATTAAATTAAGAATATGAAAAATAATTTAACTGTGAAGAACTATTTCACATGAATCATACTTAAAAATTTTGCTATGAAAAACCATTATCTTCCTTGTATCTATTTTATGAAGTGAGTTAGTATTAAATAAACTTCTTGATTGCAAAATAACTTAGTATTAAATAAATGTAAGGGTAATAATTAGTACAATAAACACAGCAGTTTAAATATCGTGCTTATTCGCAAAAACTCTTAAGCAAGCTTCCCTCCTGCTTTAGACTCTCCTGTCAATAAATACAACGAAACTGCAAGTTAGTAATTTCATACTATTCCGAAGGTGGCATATTTTTTTAAAGCAGCATTACAAATCAAAGTTGAATATTAGCAAAAGATGCCCAAAGGGCACAGAATTCAGTACAACTATTCACATCTCAAGACAGGCATTTGCCAGGAAAGCTTCAGAGCAGCAGCATACACAAAGGGAAAGGACACGAAACTGAGAAATCAGATGTGGATTTGATTCCATTCCCTGCTAATGCTAACCGGCTAAGTGACTGCAGGCAAGCCTACGCTCTTTCACAGCTTTGTATCTTAAATGCCTAAAACAGGGATAAAAATGATTGTTCCTGGTTTTGAGGTGTGTGATTACAGTACGACTTATGTACTTTGCTAGACAAGACAGAAAGCACATGAATAAGACAATGCCTACAATTGCCAGTTTTTAATAATATCGTTCTTATTGAGAGAATAGCATGAGTTTTTTTCTTTTCCAAGCAATGCAATTTAACAGCAGCCCACCAAGCCATTCTTAAAGTTGGAGTAATCCTTATGCTGGTTCAGGTCTTCTCTCTTCTGAAACTATGAAGAAGTGTGACACCAGAAGGAGTCTTTTATGAAATTCACATGTCCACTAATACCACCCTCGCCCCACTGCTCTCGCACAGAAACACTGTAGCATCACTGATCTTGAAAAAATAAAAACAAAATAAAAAAAAGGAAGTCCTAAAATCTTTTGACATAAAACAGAATAAAAAAGCTTCTGACAATTATACCCTAGGAATGGGGGAAACACGGTACAAGGAAAATAAATAAACTTAATACTACTGAAGACAGAAGGTCGACTTTTTCCTATTTCTTCTCAAGAATATTTTGAATACATATATGATTTCAGTACAGCTTTATAGACTCCTAAGTAATAAAGAAAACATAAATTAAATTTATAATAAGGTAAAACAGTAACTATACTGGTTTAAAACACACTTAATTCACTCAGGAAAACTGTCCCAACATGTAGGTACCATATGACTTAATGATAGAGGGAAGTACCGTCAGTCTCCATTTGCAGGTGGCAAAGGGATATCTGGCTGTGCTTCTAAGAGTAAGGACCTTGGAAGCCACCAGCAGGCCACAGCAGTGCTGCTGACTCCACCAGCAGCTGCAGCAGGCCACCCCTGTGACTGGGCACAGGAAGTCTGACTTTGGTCCAAAATTTGGAAAGTGGCCTCTGGTTTCAACTACATCACTTGCCAAAGTTCACAGAGACAGCCTGTGACACACTTAAAAATTAAAACCAAGGTTTCTGTTCAGCTCCAATTTTTAGTACCTTCCTCCACCAAGGAATACCCTTCAGATAAAGACACTGAATGCTACATGAGCCATGTACTATCAGAAGAGAGCCAGTGTTTCAGCTCTCAGATGTCCAAATTTCATTGCAGGTGCACTTTACAACCTTCACACCACAGGAGAGCCTCGCACACCCCAGGTCTCATCTACCTTACAGGCACCTTTCCCACTGATACACGCGATGGAAGAATAACTCTCCCCAGCTCACTTGGTCAGAATTTCCTCTCTTCATACCACTCTTCCTCCAGCTCCATGTCCTGCCTAAAGCCACGTTGACTGAGCTTCAGAGACACTGCACATCCTCAGCCCGTGGACCACGAACTGCAGCAACCTGGAAAAACTTTTAGCTCTGAATGTGAGGAATTGTATCAGTGAATTTAACAAGACTTGTCATCTGCTTAAAGATATTCACATGCTTACAGGATCACAAGCTACGGAACCACTAATTCACGAACAAAGCGTATTAAGATCATTCTGGATGAACAGGAAAAATGTTAGCCAGAAAATAATTGCACTATTAACTCTGATATTTTATGTGGAAAACTGACATTTAATATCTTTAATTATTCACACAACAGCTATGAAAGAGAAAGGTTTTCTTCCTTGAATGAGAAGATAAACATGGTCAAATTCCTCTCACCATCACTCCCACACTCCACTCCTAAATAAACCTCCCGCTGAAACCAATGGACATTTTGCAGGCAATGAGCTTACGGCAAGCAGTGCCCAAAAATTACAAAGCATTGAGGGCAAGCTTCTTAAATATTCTGAGTTTACCTCAACATGGAAACCGGTCACATTTCTGACAAATTATGTGTCTCCTTGACACGGTTTGTCAGCTTGCTGTGCCAAGAGGGACAGTAGTATCCAATGAACTTTTTGAGACCATAAGCCAATTTTTGAAGCATTCACAAAGCCCCTTGCTAAGCAGCTTCACCTTGTAGCTTGTGACACATCACTACTGCACTGGCACTTGCTAAGCAGGACCAGAAGCAGGTGTCTCTCTTGTACGTCAAGACCGAATTACTAAAATCCATTCATGAACAGCTACTTTACTGAGAACTCTACAATAAAAAATCTTCCATTTTACCAAAATAAAAGCTCCCTAAAGTAAATGGAGGTTTCTAGTCATAGACAAATCTAATGAAATCTCTAGTCTCACCTTCAGTAGGCACATTATTTTTATTGCCATTTTTTATTCTATTAGGAAATGTGTTTCTTTTCTTCCTCTAAAGCTTGTATTATGCCTTTTTTGTCAAAAAGATACCCTAACCTTCTTTTCTTTTTTCAAGCCAGTTCAACATCAGGCAAGAACTACATTTAGCATTATGCACAAATTCAAGGTCCACTCCTCCTAAAGCATGGGATGATCATCACTTCACTTCCAGGATCAACATTCCATGCATCCAAATGACTTCATCACATAAAACTAAAACCAGATAATGACTGAAGACACTACCTGAAGCAAGGTCCCAGAGACAGTCTTGTTCAGTACCCTTTACTATTACTCCAAATAAAGAAAAAGTCCTTAGCACTCATAGCACTCTAATCTGACTCTTACCTGAAAACACAGAAAATTAAGTTCAGAAATCAGTATGTTTGTATTCAGCCCAGAACAACATTTTGAAGCCTATCTGCCAGTTTTTGAATTTCCAAATGCATTTTTACTTGAAAAAAATTGTTGCATCAATTACCCCACACAGAACACGATCCTTGTCAGTAATGCTATAAAACCAAAAGTAATATTCTCCTATGCAACTCGACTGTCATAAAGAATTTCAGTAATTGAACTCAGTGTTTATACTCTTAGATCTACACATACCAACCTCACTGCACACAAAATCTCTGTACCCGAAATCTGGGTGTAAATCTGCAGGAACTGGAGAACAGTAGAATGCTCCTTTCAAACCAATTCCTCACAGTGGTTACCCCAGCCTTAGGACTGACTAGCTTTGTGGTCAAAGTATCACACCAGAACAGCTGCTCCCAACAGCTCCCTTCAAGTCGGCATGTTTGGCACCATCACTTATCCTATGTCTGCTATACACTGCCTGGAAAAGGTCAAGAGTATGTTATTAATCACTTGCATTTATGAGTACTAAGCTTACCCCAAATACACATCTTGTCTTGTTTTTAACTATGTACAGAACAGCACCAAAAAGAAATGCCAACTCCCACTTCCCAATCTTGGGCCAAATGCAGTTCAGTGCCACCATGGGGGATTGTATGAGAAATGCTCCAAATGTTACACATTTTATGTCATCTATGAATGCAACTGCAAAAATTTAGAACCTCTTCTTTAACTTCCACTTCAGCTTAAAAGGTCTCAAACCCCTCAAAATGGTGTCGAAACTTTTCCCACCATACAGATTAAAAAAAAACATTGTATACCTGAAAGCTTAGGAATACTAGTAAATTAGTCACTAAGATTCATCTTTCAAATTGATTGGTACCTGCATTAATCAATGCCTAAAGAAAAAACAGTAACAGAGGAAGAGAATGGAAGGAACTCTAATTAGCTCTCAGTTGATGTGTTAAAACTGAACCAACTCCTGTTGCAGTAGCATTACAGTTCTGTTAAACTTCTCACTGATTCCTGACCTCCAGAGTTTTCTAATTACCTATTCTGTTTATATTTTTATACTTTTCTACCACTGAATTTTAAGAGGACTTTACAGGCTCATTGAATTTTCAACTGGTGTGTTGCACTTTGCATATTCTAATGTTACTCTGGTTTAAAACTTTTGCCTAAAATCAATCAGCTGACTATTTTTACAAAACAAAGTTTAATAACAAAAAAAAAAACAACACAAGAAAAAAACCAAGAGAGCTCTGAACATACACAGCCTTTTAATTCCCAGGTTATTTGGACACATCCCTACACAGAAACTTTGTAATCTAGCAATTGTTATAAGCTCTCAGAGAAGATGTGTTTTCTGAGATGCTAAAACCCAAAAAAGCACCTTCCACTCAAAAAGTGGCAGCATGAAAACCTCTAACTTGTCAACAACAACAGAGTTCTTTTTCCATGTGTACAGTTTATATACTTACCCAGGAAGGCAAATGGAAATTACAGACGGACAAAGATGAAGCTGTCTCAAAGCCTTTGTCATGTGATAGTGACCTATAAAGTATCAAATAAAGGCACATCATCAGCACACCATGATTTTACAATATTGTAACTCACCACAACGCCAACAAGAGGAGATATCCCAAAACTTGAAACTTGCTTCCTCCTCACCCCCACCCCAGCTAAGCTGTCATTAAAACAAGATGACAGTCACAGGAATCGGCAAGGAACAAACAAAAGATGCACCGTGTCTTTAAAGGGCATTAGGAGTGGGCAAATGGCGCAAATCATCTGAGTGTGCATCAGCAGGGTGGGTTATTTTTCCGCTGTCTCTCACATACACACGGATGCATGTTTATGCACACACAGAGACATATATATGTACGCACAGGGATGCATCACCCAATTACTTACAAGCACACAGAGATACTCGCACATATTATCAAAATAAAAGGCAGAAAGTTGGCCACCATCTGCAAGGGGGCATATATAATAATAACCCCCGGGAACTTACACAAGTGAGCGATCAATCCCCGCGCGTGGATAAGCCAAACAACGCAAAAATTAACAGCAAGAATAAGCTGCCAGAACCGCAGATACGAGATTCACCCGGGGAAACAGACAGACAGGCAGACACACAGACGAGAGGGACGGACGGGAGGCTGGCACACAGTTTCAGGTAATGCCCGCTGCCCCCGGCGGAGCCGCCCCTCGGCCAGAGCGGCCCGACCGTCGGGGACAGACCCGGGGGGGACACAGAGCCCCGGGGGGAGCGGTGTTCACAGCTGCCGCCGCCCACCCCCGCCTGTGCAAAGTGTAGGGCCACCGCAATCCGGGCTCCGGGGTGGAGTGGAAAGAAAAGGTATTAAATATGGAGAAAGACCGCCGTGACCCAGGGTTTTTCCGTCTACCCCCCGCGCCCCCCGCCCCCGGTCACCATCAAGTTTGCATCCTAGTTACAAAATGTCGATCTTGAAGGCTGACAAGACACAGGGAGAGGGGGAGAGAGCGAGAGAGTGAGTGAGAGAGAGAGAGAGTCCATCTTGCTTTGAGGGGGGAGGAGAAATAATGCAGCGCATAAATCTCACCCTCCCGGGGGAAAAGTCTCCACAACACCTTTGGGAGCGGGCGGGCGCTCAGGGCAGGGCCGGCGGCGCGGGGAGGGGGCACGGGGGGCTCCCCGGCCCTCCCCGCTGCCCTCCCCGGCGGGCTCCGGCGAGGCAGGCTGGCAGCAAACATCTCCCTGCTGCTCCCCTCCTCCTCCCCGCGGGCCCGGGCGATGATCCCGCTGCTGCCGCCGCCACTGCCACCGGGGAGG
>VWZF01002697.1:450067-510695 GCA_013396755.1 Sclerurus mexicanus
TGAAACTGCGCCTGCCCGGGGCAGCGCCGCGGAGTAGCGGGGTGCAGGCTCGGCCCGGTCCGGCCCTCCGCGAGCAGCCCCCCCAGTAACTTACTCGGCCGAGTTGGGCGGGCTTCATTCCGAGGCCGGAGCACGGCGACCCAGAAGTTGCGGGAGGCGGCAGCGCATCCGCGCAGCCCCTGCCCGGGCGGTGAACGCGGGGAGCCGCCCCGGCGGCGCCCCCTGACCCGGCCGCGGGGCTCCAGGCGGCGGCGCCCGCCGGGATGCGGCGGAGCCCCGGGCGGTGCCCGCTGCCGGAGGAATCCTCGCCCAGGCGTGGCGGAGAGGCCCTCACCGGGCCGGCATCGACAGCACGGCCGGCTTCACACCGGCTCCCCGCAGAGACAGCTGGGCTGGCGGGACTGGCCCAGTACAGCGTCGGGGTCCGCAACACGCTTCGCGTCCCGCCCGGCCCTCTGCCCCGCACCTCGCGCTCCGTGCCGGCCGCGGGGATGTGACATCCATCCGAGAATTTCTGTGACTCGCGGGCCGGCACGCACAAAGCGACTGTGTGAGGCCAGCAGCTTTTCGGTGGCTGCATGGCGATTGTGCTGACTGGTGTTGGAAAAGCCCTGCGGAAACGTAGTCTAACTTTTTTGAGAAGCTCCTTTCTACTGGAGAAATCAAACACAGCGTGAAAGTTCACTGTGCACACTGACCCTGTGTATTAACGTTCACGAGGCTTTCAGTATTTGCAACACGAGACCTTTATGGTTTTTAAGGAGAAAACACGTGGCGTTTTTTCTTAGGGTTAGGAAGCAATAATTTTTTGTGTGGCACTGTCTGCGGGTAGACACTGACAACTGGCATATTAAAAAGAAGGGTCAGAAATAATAAGGGTTATAGTAACAGTGGAAACTGAAGTGTACTTGTTTTTTTTCCAATAAAAGAGCAATGATTGTGCTTCACAATGGCTTTACATATCCAACAGTCCAAGAATGTTGCAGAGTTTATTCTGTACATCCTCAGTCCTGAGTTTTTTCCATTGTGATATGGTTGATTTCAGCATCTTCCCATTGCTTGTCTGCTCTTTCATTCCCCCCACCTTTTTCAGTATGGCAGAATTATGCTAAGTAACTGTGAAATAATATTTCTTATGTCTGACTAATATAGTGGGGTATAGTACAAGCTGATATTAAAAAACTAAATTGCATCCTTGTTTCTGAGAAAGCATTTTTAATTAGCTTGCGTGTTTTTTCTCAAGATGTGAGAAAAGTATTGTAAATGCCCCACCCTCTTGTGTGTTGTAAGCAGGCATGGATTTGTCAGTGCCTGAATAATATAAAAATAACAGGATAAACATATTCTTGTAATTAATGCATTCTATTTCATTTTTTTCATTTTCAGTGCTAAGAAGGCAGAGCTGACCATCCATCTACTGGAAGTCAGGTGCATGTTGAGTGTCACGGGTTGGGACACTGACAAGTGAAGGCACACAGATTTCATTAGCCACATATGAAAAGGTTGGCCTAATTTTTAGACAGAGCTTCCTCCTACTGTTTCTAGATTGTGAAGAGCTTTGCAGTAGTGGGTATGCAGCATCTTTTCAGTATGCATAAGCAGTTGCTGGTAAGAGTAAGAGGCCTAATCCAGACAGTTAAAACTTACATGGTATAGTTTCTTACGTCAGTGTTAGTGCCTTGTTTCCTGGATTCTTTTACCCATATTAATAATATCACACCATGGAGCCTTTCATACCTCTTCATTGCTAAAATACTCCCAAAGTAGGTATTTGCTGAGCAATGTAAGAGATGTAGACACTTCATAGTATACATGAACTTCATTTTAAAAGATGCTTCATTTTGTTGTTGACTCTCTATTACACTTGGTGCCTTTACTGGCCTTTTCAAAAAGGAGACCAAGATAAGGACACCTGGCATGTAATGTAGTTTTTTACAGCTGTACAAAATGGTTATACAGCGCTCCTAAGTAGAACAATCGTGTTTTGTGTCTGCTTTGTACAGTTACAAATGGCTCATGAGTTAGTTGCAACACAGGCCACCTATTAGGCTTGTAGAAGCAGAAGTGTTTTGTCACCCTTGAAGAGAGATGGGTAAGCTGAGGTATGTTGGTATGGTTAGAAAATAAAATGCTTGCATTTCTGCTGCCTTTGACTTATTTTGTCTGTAGTGAGAAAGAGAACTGTATTTTCTTGGGCTATCAATCTAGGACCTTCTGCAAACACTGAGGTCATGAAGGCAAGAGGGAGAGGTTAGTAAATATTTCTGGGTTTCCATTTTTCTGTATATGATTTTAAGCAAATGAATCTCTTTGCATGCTCACTTTCTGGCTTTAGTCAGTCACTGTTATCAAGAGTTATAAGGTGTTAGCAAGTGTCTGTGAGCAATTTTTCAAGGGACAGAAAGTGCTGCAATTTTTAAAATTGCTTGCTGTTTATTAGTTATTTTAAAACTTGTGTAAAGTTGCATTTCTAGATTTTTGTGCAAAAACTTTTGTCATTAGATGGCAACTTTCTGCCACTCCTGTGTAATTGGTATTAGTTTTTAAAAGAGTGATGCCCCGACCCTACCCTGTCGCACATTCACATGTGCTCCTGTGTACAGTGAAAGCTCCACTGGAGTCAATGCAACTCAGTACAGATAAGTGGTTTGCTCAGATGCGCGCGCAGTGGGATTCGGAGCTTCAAAGTTGCACATCAGTGGCATTTGTTTGAGTTCATCTGGGTTTGTTTTGTGCTCAAATGATGGCAGGGTATCTCCCTCCCAACCGCATGCCCCCTCCTAATTAATCTATGGAACAACATAAAAGACATAAGTAGCCACATGTCTGTGCTCTGTCAAGAGGGAAAAAAATATTTCACTTTTTTGTTATTTAATAATAACTGGGAAAATAGTAGCATTGATATAAATAGTAGTCATTGGGGTTTGTTCTGTTCCCTTCCTTTGGGGCCTCCCATGGAGCCCATAATGTTGGCAAGGGGGCTGAGTTTGATCCTTGATTGCCATTTTCTCTGCTCCTCCTGCCCAGAATGGAAGCTACCTGCTGTCTGTGGAACCAGTTTGCCCACTGGTAGCTCTTCCAGGCTGAGGTAGACATGTGCTTCCATGGCCATTGTAAATGTATTCAGATAATAAAAAGGAAGCTTGGACTAGCCAGCTGCAGTCTGAGCCTGCAGGCCCTGGATCCCTTTGAGCTGCTACCATGGCTGACTACAAGTGACAGTTGTCACGTGAGCAGGGAAGGAAGGCCATAAGGCAACTCTGTGAGCATATGCTTTATCTGCGTTAAGCTTTGCACACAGCCTGGGGAGAAGTATGGGGAAGAAAGGGTGAGGCAGATGTAGCCTTATGGAGCATGTCCCACCTCTTTTTTCCTGTGGCTTGTGCCCACCCACAGTCCATGGAATAGCATGGCATCCTCCAGGTTAAAAAACACTGGAGCAGGACAATGCATTAGTGGGCCTATTTTCCTCCCCAATGCACTTGTTTAACGTGGTAACATTAATAGCAATTTATGTGCAAGCACTGAAGGGAGGAGGCATTTTAGCTGAACTAAAGCTGCAGAATATCCACTGCAGAGTACGAACAGAGCCACAGGATCATTGCAGGACAGCTGTTCTTCAAGAACCACACTTCTAGGAAGTTATTGTTCCCACCTCAGCCCCACTTTCAGTTTCTTGAGAACTCCACAGAAGTTTGTAGAAGGCAAAGAAAGGGCCAACTTGTTCTGTTGGTTTCTCTGTAGGAGGGCACTGTTAAACTCTGACTATATTTCTTTGTTCCTATTCCTTACTCTTTTCACAACATTAAAATAATCAGGGTATTTTCTTTATAATTTTGAGATGCTGCTTCTGAGTGTTCTCTTTCTATACCTGTTCATCTAATTGTGTCTCCTGTCAACTGTTCTTTTTTTTTTTCATGCTTCTTTTTACTAGTTAGTAAAAAACAACTGCAGCCCTCTAACAGAAGCAGACACTAAGAGCATTAGATCCTACAAGCAACCTCTGGCCTAAGCTGCCAGTGGTTTCATTAGACAATGAAGTAGGAAGGGGAACAGACAGGTGAAAATGACTTGCCAGGAGTGGAAGTAGGAAAGTCAAAAATCAAATCTGATCTTCTAACTGGCAGTGCATTGCTCCATATATTTCTTTCTCTGTTGCTCTGAGATTTCTCTTTCATACTGCCTCCCTTTTCCAGAGATATTTTACTACACCTTGAGGAGCTATTTACCATTTTTTCATGTCTCAGAAGAATTGAATAACAGGTTAGCTGGAACATCCACATCCATTTGCATCTATCGTCTCTGTAAAATCTGCTGCTGATTCTGCAAAACATTTAGGTATATGTGAAATTAATATATATTAACTAAACCTAGTAATGTGAGTGAAATATACAGTGTCCACAGTAATGAAGCAATTGTCTAAACTGAGTAGATTTTCCTTATGTTTGTACAAGTACACTGCATTACAGAAAATATGTAAATCAGGTCAGATCTGCTCACCTGAGGTTATGTAGCCCTTTGAGTTTGTCTAGCACAAGCAAATCAGTTTTCATAGCCGAGAAGACATGAGAACAGTGGATCTGTCATTGATATCCAGTAACTTGGGATTCCTTCAGACTCACTGACAAAAGTCCCCATTAAAAGCTGGGCCAAAGGATAGCAGCTTTCTCTCAATGCCACCCTTCTGATTTTTACAGTTACTGCTTTAACTGTCATGTAAACTGCAATAATATTTAACTGCTTCAAGCATAAAATGTAATTGGAACTCCTTTTTCAATTTTAGATTGTTTGGCCCTTATTACATTTTAGTGCTATCAAGTAGTTTTCTGCCTCTTCCACCCAAGGGCCTCTTTTCCTATCTCTGTTTCTGGTATTATTCAAACATTTATTTGATTGTTTGCTTGTTTTCCCTTTTCTGTAAATGTTCATGATGCTGTGCAGGAACTATAGCTGTGTTCTAGTGTCCTTCTCCAACCTCCAGTATACCACTAAAGCCTTCAGAGCTACCTCACAAATATGTATTTACTTTTGTCTAGAAGTACGAGCACAATCAAGGAGCAAAAAGTTCTTAGCCTGCTACATCCACTGCTTCACTGAGGAGGATGTCATTGAGCCTGTGCTTGACAAGTGGCAAGTCCTTGCAGTGACTCAAGTGAGAGCAGCACCCATTAGGTCTGAGCATGAATTCTTATGGCTTGGTGAGCTTCCCAGATGCATGTCTCATTGCCCCAGTGCCTTGCCTGTAGTTATGTTCATTTGGAGACCGCAGCACACTCCTTTGGCCGCACAGTGCTGCTACCATTTGTAAAGTAAACAAAGCAAACATCATTTGACCCTAAATAACAAGAGCATGCATTTAGTCACTGAACTACTCAAATGCATGGTATTTGACTCTTAGTTTGTTATATCTAGGGAAATAGAGAGCACTTCAGATGTAATATTAGGGATCTTGTTCATCTCTGCAAAGAAGAGGCTTCAAAGACAGAGAGATCAGAATTTTATTACTTGATGTTGTGGCCATGTGACACAGTGAAGACAACGAACACAGTGAAGAAGTCCTGGCTCAGGTCCTCTCAAAGAGTGAAGAAGTATCCAATCCAGTGGAACACAAATACAGCAGCCTGTATGGAGCACAAATACATCTAGCCTTTCCTTTTGAAGGCATTACATTTGGAATTAAAATTATCAGCTTTAAAGAAAGATGTAGAATGGGGAGCAAAATGGGATGGATCTTGAGGCCTTGGCAGGGTGGGGGGCAGAAAGAAAGGAAGGAAGGAAGGATGGAAGGAATAAAAATTCACGTCTTGGACTAGTGCAACCCATTATAAATCTTCTTACAGAACCAAGGCTGTGCACTGCTTCAGTACATCCAGGTGAGAGGTCTCATGAGAGGAAATTAAATCAGAACATTGCATTGTTTCTGTCCCACCAGGGTCAAATGGAGAAGGTGGTGAAACTTAGGAAGGGCACTTTTTTCTCCTCCTCCTTGCTCCAACATGAGAATTGTTGGCATGCCAGCCTGTAAGAACTAGCTCTTTTAAAAATATATGGTGTGCCTTCCTGCATGTCCTCTTAATGGGGATTTTCCCTGAAGTCAGCAGGTTCTTGTGACTTTTCCCAGTGCCAGTGCTGTAGCAAGGAAGATACTTTACTCTGTAAAGCAGACAAATTCCACACTGGAGTCTGTCTGCCAACCCTCTTTGGTTTAGTCCTCAAACATCCACCGTGGGTGTGCATTTCCCTTGTTCTGACTGTCTGCAGCTCTAGCATAAGGATTTGTTTGTGTTGAGATCTCTGCATCAGTGGAAGTTGCTGCCTTCACTCATCGTAATGCTGTCCTTGTAAATTTTGTAAAGGTAAGTGATTCTGATCCACATCTTAAATTTTAATCCTATCGGCAAAAACTGGTTTGATAATACTAGGCCAGTTCTTTTCAAAGGACAAGTTTTATCAATTGCTGGTTTGGTGGTTTACATTTATGTATATAAAAGGGAAGGGGAGGTATAAGTACCATGCATGCAAAAGTTTAAATTTTCAAATGCTTTCCAAATTAAACATTTTCATGTTTCAATTAGAAAAAAATCTTTAAAATGCTCAAACCTGAAACATAGCATTTGTAGTGCACTTTCCTGGCCTTCAATGTAAATTTGCTTCAACATAAATTTTTGAAAAATAATCAATCCAGGTTAACACAAGTGATCTGTTGTCCCTTCCTTTTCTTTCTTTTTTTTTTTTTTTTTACCTCAGCAATTTGAAAAATTGGTGGTTTGCCTAGCCCTGTCTGCATTTTTTTTTCAAATTGAATTTGTGGAAGTCGTGCAGAGATCTATGGTGAGATTTATGGTCTGTGATGAACTGGGTGTTCATAAAGAAGCTTTAAATACGTGACTCTGTTTAAGTCCTACTGAGAAGAACTCAAGTCATGCATGCTCAGCAGTGCTCAGATTAAGTTAATTATTATTTCCCCTTCATTCTTAAATTTCTAAGCAGACTGCTGCTTCCAGTCCACTTTTTTCTGCATGTATAAAAACCTTATATTGAAAAGTACTAGAGTGCCTTATATCCAAACCTATGTCCCAGTCAAAGGGTGGTTTATATACTCATCCATTGACGTTTAGGGAACTGTTCATGCCCATAAGCTTAAGCCTCTGCATGACCTTGGTTCTTCCAGAAAGATGTGCCCAGATACAAGTGACTTTGGCTTCAAAGGTCTGTAATTTCTCTGTCTTCCTTCTGAAGGTGGAGCTTTATGTTGAGATGCATTTCTTTCTCCAAAACTTTACTTTGTATATTCACCTCGTTTCCAAATGGTAAGAAAGTAGGTTTTATTGTCTGCTTTACAGGTAGAAAGCTCAGGCATAAAGAGGAACAGTGACTCTTCCTGAGCGACAGTGGAAGATGGTGGCCAAAGAGATTAAACTGAGTTTTCTCCATCCTAAAGTTATAGACATGCACATCCCTATGCCTGTGGGCACCCCGTGAACCAGCTCAGGGAACCCCAAAGCCAGTCATCATGACTGTTTTTTAATGTTCACGTCTTTCAATTTTCTGGCCTGTTCTCACTGTTGTGAACCTGAATCTGTGCCCAATCTGGCATTCAGTCTTGTATGTTCACACTCATGGTTCACTTGTGCATCAATGCAACTCCTCAGTCAGCTGGAGCAGTTGAAAGCAATTTTTTGAGGCATTCTGTGCATACACTATTTCATGAATAAGCCTGAAATAAGATGCTGAATTGCCAAAAAAAGTGAAGCCACTCTCTGACTGCCCTCACAGACTGGTACACAAAGTAGTGATGCTGTGTGAACCCATTCTGAGAAGGATGCTCTACCAAACCCTGGCAAAATTATTGGAAAGGATCACATTCATGTCAATCAGTGTGGGGCAGTTCTCAAAGCTCTGCCATTCTCCTGACATTGGTATAATTTAGAGCTCAGTATCTTTGCATCTACACATGCAGGTGTAACAGGCGTGTGTGGATGAGTGGAGCAGAAGCTGTGACCATGCACCCTCTTCTGTTCCCTTTCCCTACCACACAGAGTGTTAACTGAAGTGGGAAGTGTTATTTCCTTAAGGACAAATCCTCCTAGTATTTCACATTATACTTGACAGGAACCCCTTCACCTACCAATTTCAAATGAATGCATTTCATTAGAAATGTTTCATATTTCTTTTGCCATATATACCAAACAGAATGTTTGTGTTCATTGAATTGTTTGCATTTACTTTCAAAAAAAATTTAAAAAAAAAATAAAGTGTAAGTGGCATTTCCCCATGGACAGTTTCATAAAAACAAACAAACATGCAAATATGCAAACAAACAAAAGTAAATAAAATCTAGCCAGCTTTCTGGCAAGAGGAAAATTGTATGGGTAAAAATATCTGCTGCTTGATTCTACATGCAGTGCTTTTTCAGGGAATGGAAATGCTTCATTGTGGAGCATACAGACAGAACCTGATTATGTGAAGCTAGACTGTGGAGCTGTAATACATGTTGGCAAGCCCCTTCTCAGCAGGGACAATGACCTAAGTAAAGCCCATCAACACAAATAAGGTCTTCACAGTTCCACCTGCTTGTTAGTACAGTTATAGAGTGAACACTGGGCTGAACTCTATTGTACACACAAGTTTACAAGCAGAAAGAGCTAAATACATGGAAATGGGGTGAGCATGCAAGTCTGAATACAGGTTATTGCCAGGGGTAATTTCACTTCCATAAAACTTTCATTCACCCAGTATGTTTGTGAACTTTATCCCATCATGCAGGGATGAACATGGCCAAAATACAATAGTTTTTCTTAAATCTGTGCCTTTCAGAACATAGGAAAGATCATGGGTAATACAACATATATCCCTAAGGATTCAAACAATTAATTGTCAAGCCCATTTCCAGAATGTTTTATACTGTTTCTGAAACGAGGAAGGGAGAACAGACACACCATTAAGATACAGTGTACACAAACATGAAACTATTGGATATCCATTGTGATTGAAAAAACTTACTGGGAGCTAGGACAAGAATCACTTTAGCTATCTGCTAGTTCAGTAATTTGAGATGTTTTACAATAATGAATTCTCTGAATGAGGTGTTGCCAATCCAATTGAACTATAAGCAATGGCCTCAAAACAGTGCTAGATGGAAAAGCCTGGTTCCATAGGTGCCTCACTGAGCTGCTTTGAATGTCAGTGCCTCTAAATGGTTCAGCTGTTGGGAT
Organism: Sclerurus mexicanus; assembly: GCA_013396755.1. Lineage (NCBI taxonomy): Eukaryota > Metazoa > Chordata > Aves > Passeriformes > Furnariidae > Sclerurus > Sclerurus mexicanus. The sequence continues at coordinate 459,283 of VWZF01002697.1, forward strand.
GCCGCATGTGGCAGGGAGCTATGAATTGGCATGGCTCTTGCTAGCAGTATGGCTAGGGAATAAGCACCTCTCCTTCAACTTTCAGGGTAGGCCTAATCTGTTTGTAGTTCTCTAGGAAAGTGTCTTCTAGGAAAATGAGAGTGCAAGAGCCACCATACCTCGAAACTCTGTTACTGGAGTAGGTGGTTCTATGCTAGGGTTTGTCGTTCTTCTTTTGTCAGTGTTGCCTCTGTATTAACTTTGTTTGATTTCTGATCGCAAGCACTGCCCCCCAAGGGAAAAGGTCTTGCTGACTGTTTATGTGTTGTGTTTTCTGCTGAGTTGTTCCATCGTGGTAGGAAAAGCTGGAATGCTCCTTGTCCTTCAAGACACATTCAGGTAGGAATATGAGGCACATTCTTTCATGTATTTGCTCCACCACCTTCACTTCTCTTTTTTCTTTGCATTTGTTTTTCACCCTGCTCACATTTGGTTGGAAATTGTCCCCACTGTTGTTGTCACTAGTTTATTTTATTGCTTTTCTTATTTCAGAATCTCTTCTTATGCTGAACACAATTCAGTAGCACTTTTAATCAAGGGAAAATGAGTTTGCTCACATCTGTATTCCTTTATGGTTTAGGGCAAGTAACAGATTGTTCTTCAAAACTCGTTTTTATGTAATCAACTGCAATGGTATAATGAAAGGACCCAAATATTTTTTAAGTATTTTCCTGTTACCATTAATAATAATGTACTTTCTCCAAGGGTATTATTTGGTTTTGGATACAGAATTGTGTGGTTGCTACCTTACCTCTTGCAGTTCAGTGTCTTCCCAAGAAAAGACCCAGCTGGTGAAATCTTGTTGCTGTTTTTGTTAGAATACAAACTCTCTTCTAAAATATTGTTTTGAACTCCTTTGTTCTCCAGCTTTATTCAGAGCTTTTACAATGACACTAAAGTAAGTCCAGCGTGTGATTTTGCCACGCTGTCCCTGGACTGACATCTGTAGGGATAGCCTGCTTTCTTGTGACAGTAACCAAACACACACATTGCCAATAGAACTAATTCCTTTTGCAAAATTTCTGTGTGCTCTGAGAAATTTTGTGGATTTCTGTCTAGTCAGCTTTCATGCTGAACAGCCATGTGTGTATGTGTGAAACGAAGAGGGGAAAAATATACTACAAAATTCAAAAATTTCAATATGGCAACTGTCCTAGTCCACTTTGAGACTCCTTTATGTATGATATAATATTTTAGCATAGTAATAAGATGTAAGTCAATTTCTTTAGGTGTTCTTTTAGAAGTCCTCATTTTCTCACTGTCCATGGATGCAGAGATAATACAAGAAGGATGTGAGCACAAACTGTTTCAGCATTTACCCTTTCCCAGCACATGGTGCTTGATAATAGCATCCTGTTGATCTTTGTCCTCTGTATTAGGCTCTGTAAAATCTGTTAGGAAACAGCTGTAGTTCTAGGGACAGATGAAGCCATAGGATGCTGCTGTATCTTTGTTTCAATCAGGGATTTTATGGAAGTATTAAAGGGTTATTTCTTATCTCTGATTAAATCTAAGGTTTCATTCCCCAGCGCCATCAAACTAACACCTTTCTTTAGTATAACATATACATGCCTTTGCAAATATTTTAAAAACAGTCATCCATCATGTGTTGTAGCAAAAAACTAATCATCAAGAAGTATACGTCCTTGCTTATTCTCCAGGGGTCGAATTCAATTATGCAGAAGAACAAGACAAGGTATATATACCATCCAAGTCCCTTGTAGTCCTGTTTGTGCTGATTCTTTACACGGGGGTAAACTCTACAACAAAGAAACAATTTCTGTGTGATGTTCAAGTGCCACAATCAATTAAATTTTGTCTGTAGGACCCCTGTCAGTATTGTGTGTGGAAGATGGAAGAGATGCCAAGAGGAGTTTTATGCCCAGTAGGCCTGGCTCATGGACAGCTGAAGTCAGTGGAACTTTTGCCACTCCTTCCAAAATCAACAGAATGGCTCCTCCACTCATTCCCTATTTCTCTTGCTAAGCCACAGTTTTCTGGTATTTTCAGGCACTTGCGCTCTTCAGCTGGGAATCCCCACAAGGTTGGGTTTCATAACAAAAGGCAGCCCTCATTCTCTTAAATTGGAGGAGACAGAGGAGAGCAAGGTGAGTCAATTTTTTCCCCTTGCTAATCTTGATAGGATGCTGCAGGTTTGACAAAGATTACTTGAGGTTTCCATGGATAAAGGTGTGAGTGAAAACTGCAGCAATTTGAAGCAAACTGGGGTGTTGTTTTTGTACGTTTTCGTAATTCACTGGAAAGGACAAAATGCACATGCAGCACTATCCTAGTGCTGCTCCCTCAGCTGCTTGCATTTTAGGAGTGTTACCTCCTTAAAAATGCCTGATGTTATCCTCAGTAAATGAATTTTCTTAGTCTGAAGCAATCTGTTGTTCCATAAAGGTTCCCATCTCCTTGCAGAGACCTTACAGCCCCTTGCAGACCTGACACAGAGCCTTTGAAGTAAACGGAAAGTCTCAGTGACCTCAAGGGTTTAGATAGGGACCCTGTGGACTGAACAAAATAGGTAACACCATCAAAAGCACCTAATAACTACTGACAGTCAGTAGGTCTTAGTCTCCAAATCACTTGCATGACTTTGAAAATATTTATCCCAAGGCTGTCTTACATTCTCAGCAGTACAGAGCACATAAATGGTACTCAATGAATAATATAGAAGTTCTTCTAAGTACAAAAATATCTCTCTTTGAGAAAATTATAATTTTATGCTTTGCTATTTCTTTTTTGTCAATATCTTGGTAAACATCCCTTTGACTATAGTATTGGTCTATAGTACAAATATGTAGTATGTGTCAAAATAAAATATTTATTAAATACATTTACTTTGTGTCTGTTGAATTATGAGTGGATACTGAAGTGCTTCTTTTCTGCACCTATTGAAGCCATTTTATATTCTCTCTTGGATAGAGACAATGAAAACTTGAAGCCTCACATTTCTGCAAGAAGAAATGGTTGAAGAGAATTTGAATTGAAATTTAGCACAAACATTCACTTTTGCTGGCACTCCAGGACCAACCACAGGGTCACTTCAAAATAAAAGGTTTTTAAAGGTAGGGATAGTCGTATCTACCAAAGCTGTTTCTAATTTGTAGGTGGGCTGATATGAAATGGTACTGCAGAGTGCTGGGTGCAACTTGTCCAAGGATGCTGGAGGGGAACTATGGATTTCCTGATGTCCCCAGAGGGGTCTCTTCTCTTCTCTTCTCTTCTCTTCTCTTCTCTTCTCTTCTCTTCTCTTCTCTTCTCTTCTCTTCTCTTCTCTTCTCTTCTCTTCTCTTCTCTTCTCTTCTCTTCTCTTCTCTTCTCTTCTCTCCTCTCCTCTCCTCTTCTCTCTTTCTTGCAGTAATTCAAGGAGGACAGTGTGAGCCAGTGGAGGACTGAGTCTTGCACACCATCGCCTGCATCACCGAGATGCAAAAATGGGCTTTGTAGATGACCATGACGTTACTGAAAGAACATGCCCCTATGACCTCTGAGAAGAAAAGGGAATGTACCTTTCCCAGCCTCCAGAAGTCTACATGGTAGCTAAGGAATTGAAGAAATTTCTGGCACTGGCAGGAATTCAAAAAAACAGCCTTGTGATCTGACAAGTGGTCCTTCTTGTCAGAGAAATTTACTCCTAGACAGAAGAGCAAGGTGGTATTTAGACACTGACAGTAGCAGATACTTGTATTTGGTTTACCTGATGGAAAGTGATGGGGTTGACGACATCTCATCAGGAAGCAGGAGGCCACCTTTTCAGGGCCTCATTGTCCATGTAAACACCAACAAAGTGGAGGTGGGCATTGGAAACTCAGACCTTGGCTTTGTGTTAGACTCCCTTGGGAAACACCAGAGCGCTGCAGCAATTGCCATCTCTGTGGTTGCTTCACAAGGTGTCCTGCAGTCCTCACTCCATGTTTTTCCCTGAGCATCTGTTAGAAGAGGCAGACGTGAGGCATCTTAAGCCTCTTGCAAAAGGTGAAGTACAAACAAAGGCATTGTTATCCAGTTATGTGTTTTAATTCAGATTTAAAATGTAGAACTTTGGGCACACTTTTTCAAGGAGAATCTATAAATGACTAACTGGGCCTGTGCACAGACTCATAACCAAAGGATTTGTGAATGCAGAGATTAAGTTCTATTGTAGCTTTATATTTGTTATGTGATTGGATCCTTTGAATATATAAGCAATAGATTATGAGGACTAGAACAAGTAAAATTAGGTGAGTATTCAGTTTAGGCAGAATCTCCTTCTGCTCCTTCTGCAAGTGATGAAGAGACATACGGGCTCCCCGTGGATCTGGACCCACTCCAGATTGTTTTTTGTGGTTGTTCAGCTCCCCTCGCTGTCTGTAGACAGAATCTGAGGAGATTGTCTTTTGTCGGAGTTACCTATGTGCCTGAAGGTATGTAGTGTCACAGTTACATTTAGCTTTCCTGTATGAAGATTTAGAGGAACAGAGAACCTAAAAAGTGCTAATTTCCTATCTACCAGATTTAAATGAAGCATACAGGGATCCCTGCCTCAAATAATCTGGTTTGTGCAGTTCAAACACATTCTTCAACATGAAGAAAAAAAAGACCCAAATCAACAACGATTTTGTTTTCTCATCCTGTTACACTCACTGCAATGCAATTATATTAAATCCAACACAGAAAACCAATTATTTTTACTGATACAGTGGGATATTGACTGCTAGAGAATGGGAATAGAGGTCTATCAAACCAAAGAGAGCAAATGACGACCAGTCCTTCAAATAATAACTGTAATTTCTGGAAAAGCAAAGAAATATCAATCCTTTCTTTTATCTTTGTGTATCATATCATACAGAAAGAGGTCTGGACATTCTTTGAAAGCTACTGAAAAGCTTCGACATGAGCTGTGCGTAAAGAGCTGCAGCTGACACATGAAAAGTCTTTAAAAACAATTCTGCAACCATGGCTAGATCCACTGGGATCAAATAAGATAGTCTTTAATTATATCCCCCCTGAAAAGCTATGCATATGCAGAATGTTTCCAAAGTTTGACTATACCTTGAGAGCTGTTTGTGAAGACAACCCTTTCACATGTTTTAAATGGGATTTAGCCAAGTCACAGGGATGAGCTTACACAGTTGCCTGTATGATCAGAACCAAAGACCCTGTACGACTGATTTTTTTAAAAAAAATAACATATGTTCACACTTTTCAAGCAGAGACTTATCCTATTGAAATAAATACACCTCTGTGAAAAGTTAAACATGTCCATAAGCTTTTGCAAGATGGGACTGATATTGTGAAAATGTGCTGAAAATTTGTGTTGCACCTCCTCGCTTCCCTTCTATCAGAAAGCATGTTAGAAAGCCTATCTGTATTGCTGTAGGATTACACTATTAGCTGTATAAAAAATAGCATTTTCTTGCAAAAAAATGTTTTAGCAGATTTTTTTTCTTTGACAGAAAATGTATTGATCCGATCCCAGGAAAGTGACTGTAGTGCTCAACAGAACAGTTCCTGCCATATAATTTTGATGATCTTAAGGTTGTGTAATATTTCATATGAAAAGCCTCTGTCAACTTCTACTGACTGTTGAATCTTAAAATGATTCATCTACAAAAATATATTTTTCAGGAAAGCTTCTGAAACAGGAGACATCATTGCAAAATACAATTTAATTAAATATACGTTGATTATAAAACTATGTACATGTCTATATATTTTTTTTTCTTTTCTGCTTTATTTTTATGACTCACATGGAAATGCAATATTTAAAATAATGGAAAAGGAAATTCATGAGAACACATTTTGAAGAATAAACTTGCAAAAGATGTGTTTCTATATTGTAATCTTTAATGTTTACATATAACTATAAAAAAGAAATGTTAATGTGTGAAATAATACAAATTGTCAACAATTCTCAGTTCTGAACGAAACAGACTTTGTATTTCCAATAATCGCATTCTAAATGTGTATCTTCAGATTTCCATGTCAGTAATTCTGAATGTTTTTGCCAGCCAGTTTTCCCAGGTATCAATGGAAAATTTGATTTCTATTCCTGCCTTTTGCAATTTTTCTTGCTCTTCATGGGAAGAGCCATCCATAATAAACTAAGAGGGGAGGAACTGGTTCCGCTGGCAGCAAATTAAGGTTTTCCAATTAGTTCCCTGAAGTTACCGATTTCAGTCTCAAGACATAATTACAGGTAAGGATGGACATGTTAATGTTGGTTAGCCATTGGCTTCAGAGGGTACACATTTCATCCTCAAATGTTTTCTTTCAGTAGTGTTTTAAAATATCTGTGTGACTAGGTGTATACAAACATACACAAACAACCAGAGGTTCTTCTCACTCATGTTTCATATGGAAGAACATATGGTAGACTCAAAGTGAAAGTGCATGGAGTTGTGGTGTTCTCTGGCGGTGTTTTTTTAAGCACAGATATAAGTTGCATTGAAGCTTTCTCTTTTTTTTTTTTTTTTTTTTTCTCTTACACAGATAAAAAACACATTTTCATAAAGAAAAACAGTTTTCCCAGCTGGTCGCTGACTGTGTTGTCAGGACCACTGTTTCACTCATGTGTGATGTTATGTCTTCCCATAAAGCTTTGATAGGAACTAAACATAGAAACTAAAATTTGTTTCTTAGTCCTACACCAGTCAGTATTTTACAAACTTATGGCCAAATTTACTAGTAAGTGTTAGAAAGGTAGTTGTGTTGCATAAAGCCACAATTTCTCAACAAGAGATATATTACTATTTTAAAACCTTTCAGCCTTGAAGCTAAACTTACAATTTTGTGACCTGTTGCACGTTCACATGTAGAATTCAACTTGAAAGCTGAGGAAATTGGAGGTGAGTGCAATCCAAATGTGCCAACCCAAGTGAAACAATTTGGAAATTTTTTTCTAGAAAAATTCAAGATCATAGAATCACAGAATAACCTGGCTTGGAACGTACCTCAGAAATGTAGGCTTTTTTTTCATATCTGCTCATAAGGAACTAAAGAAGGCCCAGCACAAGTATTGTACATCAATAAATTATCTTGACATGATTAAATTGCATTTAAAGTGATGTAAAGGCCTTAAAATCGTCTGATTGACTTCTTTACTGACAATGGGAATTGAGATATGGATCTTCAAAACAAAACACCATAAATCTCTACAAATTATGAAGACCTGAGAATTCTAGCAGACATTTTCCATGAAATGGCTATGGATAGAGACAATAAAAACATCCTGTAGGTGTTGTTACACAGACATATGACACTGCTGCAATAGCTGGATGAAACCAAACCCACAATAACATTGATATGGATTCTGATCAGTAATAAGATGGAGGAGAGAAACATATCCAAATACTGACCGAGCCTTTCACTGTATAATTTTCATTGCCATTTAGAGTCCATGGTAAAAAATTTTAGTTCACAGATGCAAAAACCTTTCAAGAGTGGTGCTACAAATTAGAGACCTTGACCTAAATGAAATCTACTCTTCCCTTAAATATAAGTTTTGAGATTTGTTTCTAGTTTAAGGGCTATTTCCCCCATTCTCATTCTAATTAGTGCCAAGGAAAAGTGCTGTGCTGCCCAAGAGGTAGCCTGTAGATTTTTGCTGAGTCTAGTTGTTCCAAGCAGCAGTCTTTGGACATCTCCCTGTCCTGTTAAGAAGTTTTATATTTTTTACATAGATCTCTTGGGCCATTGATGCTCTTTGCCTGTTTTCTTTGATTTTCAGTTGCTAAATCACTTAAAAGAGGAAATGATATAACACTGTTCTAAGATGACTATTTTAAATGAGCAATTGCTGCTGTAGTTGCCATAGGGATACTGAATGAATGCAGATGCGGTAGAAGACTCTGTGAACATGAGTTTCTCTTCAGCAACCCAGTGTGACCAAAAGATGGCAGATTTCTGCACTCCCATAGGGCTGGGCGGCAGATACTGCATGGCCTATGCCGAAATGGCTGTCTGGAGGTCTGCATGCAGCACCTTCCATTGAAAGTGGAACTTGACCTCTTAGGTGATTTTGACAACATTACCACAAGTTCCCTAGGATCAATACTTAGAAACAGCTACTTGGTACAAAGACTAAAATACCATCAATACTGGACTCATAATAAATCCACCAAGGAAAACTGTGGAAGCTGCATACAGATGAGACCACGTGGTGTATTTGGGAACCGATAAGAGTCTAATTAAAATAAACTAATATTTTGAGAGGATTGGCTCTTCCACAGAGGAAGGAGCTATCATACAGAAGGTGGTCAACACTATAACAAACTCATTCCATAGAAAAGGTGAGCTGCTTCCCAAGAACTTTGGTTCTAGAATTATTTATTTTATTTATGAGATGTGGTGGAAGTGGGCAACTGCATAGAGAATGGTGATAATTTTTAGTTTAATTGTGTATTGGCTTCTATTCCAAACAGTTTTAAATCAAGGCTCTAGTCATTATGAATATAACCTATATATGCAATGACATAATAATGTCTAATCCTCATAGAACACTGACTAACTTAAATGACAACTTGGTGACATACACCAACACTCACAAAATCTACCTTTGGAGCAGGATTTGCTTCCAATCTTCTCATGGAAAGAGATGAATCTTATAGCCTAAGGGTCCTCAGATTTATTCTTTCCACTGGAAGGTATAGACAAAGACCAATGACATGTATGACAAGAATCAACTCTGCCCTCGGGTGCTTTTTCATAGTTGTACGTGAGGACTGAGTTTGGCACTAAATTATTTGGCTAAAAATACACAAATAAGTACAGTTTCACACTATACATTTTTTTTTTTACACAAACACAGCTCAATTCTTAAGGCAGCTTAGAGCCTTGACTATTGTGGATGGAGGCATTTCAATTGTCTTCAGAGAAATTGTAGTGATTTGCTTAAGGTCAGTTAGACAATCAGCTCAGACTTTCAGCTCCCAAAATGCAAATTTGTTCTGGAAAAAAAAAATGCTGACCAGGAGTAGGATGCAAATATGCTCTTTCAAGTTGGTGTTATCCCAAGCACTGTGCACTGGATGTAGTAACAGTGTGAGGTACTCTTGACAAGATTAACTCTAGATAGTATACCCAACTTTGAGCAAGTATAAATAATTTGCAATAGTGAAAGGGTATGAATAGGATTTTATGAGAACAGTTGTAAACAGTTCCCAGCTAGATGGAAAACATTAGCAGCCATGGAGAAATCAGAACACACATGGTTCACTGATAAATAAACACACAAAATCTAACTTGTTTTGCTCAGGAGTGGACTACATGACAGTAGCTTCTCTTTTCCCACTCATCAAAATACTGTCTGCCCTTCCTATTTATAGCACCTCTAAGCTTAAAGCTCTGGAACTTCTTCTAAAATGTCCTCCCCCCTTATTTTTATGGCTATTATAGTATTATTAACACTAGGCATTAGTACCTTTCAAAGTTGTCTGATGGAGGTTAATTAATCCCTTTTAAACCACTCAAGACTTAATTGAAATTAACAAACATTATCATATCCATCTTCTAGCTGAAGGAGATGAATCACAGAAAAGTTAAGTTGCTTCTTAAGTAATAAAATAAGTCAGTAGGCAAATCAGGGGGAGAGATAAGAAGCCTTGGACTTCTGGACTCCCATTGTAATAATTGCCTTAGCCTGACTTCCTAGAACCAGTATGTCTGAATGAGATAATTTTATTCAAAAGAGTTCTCAATTATATTCACATTTAGGCTTGATTCTGGTATTACTGTAGTCAGTGGAAAAACAGCAGCAGAAGATTTTGGTGCTAATGCACCCTTTTCAGTGAAAGGAAAGATAACTGTGAGACAGCGTGGGTGAAATCATTTTCCTAATGGGATAGTTTTTTTAATGTTACTAGGTATCGGTATTATAAACGTGCAAGAAAGGCCAGGTGCTGTATTCAGGTATGATCTCACCTGCCTTGTAAATGAGCCTTTAATATGTCTCTAATTCCCCTGGTCAGGCACACCTCCCTCCGCCTACTCTCACAGATTATTCAGCCTTACGATATCCACAGATGGTGATAATGATAGGTAATATTGGATGCAAGAAGGGTCACTTGACCAGCCCTTACGATTGCTGTGGATCCTTTCCTGCTTTCCAGGGCTTGATGACAGAGTATAGGGAAGACAGGAAGGTGGACAAGCATGGAGAAGGGTTGCTGTTACACATGGGTGGTGATGCAATTCATGCCTTGGGTCTGATTTCAGGCAGAAGGCCCCCGAAATCTTGTGGTTGTTCCAAGTAGCTCCAGCCATGGGGAAGCAGGGTATGCTGCAAGTCCTCTGGGGAGAGTGGCCTCTGCAGAATTTATGCAGAGTACATAGCCTCAAACCAACCCTTGGGGCTCCACAATATCCCAAAATAACATGGGCAATAGCTTTTTGAGAGGTGCTGAACCTCCACCACCTTGAGGAGCAAAACCATAGAGGGCAGGTCTACCAGGCCTTCCTCCTTTTCCCTCCCTGAGGCAATAGGATAACAATCTATATACTATGGCAGGAGAGACTTTGAGCACTTACCATCTGTGGAAGACCAATAACCTTAGCCCAAAGGAAAACGCCTAAAGAAGACCACTTTTCGGATGTGACAGAAGGATCCTTTGGAATGGACATTACTATCTAGTTATATTAGAACACCGGTGTTAAGTAATATCAGGTTCTTACAGTTGTAATAAGCATTTTTATAGATGTAATAAGTACATATGTTCTGATTGGTTGATCTTTTCCCGGGCCTGGATTGTATTGGTTGATCCCCTTAGTTTGATCTGATTGGATGTCTGTTGCTACATTGCACCTTGTTCCTTATTAGGAAATGTTCCACGATGTTCTATCCTTATATGTATATGTTACGCCCCTTGTTCCCTACATGGCATGTGCTCCTCCCTTGATCCTTCCCCCTTTTCCCTTTCTTGTCGCGTCACCTCCCCTTTTCCAGAAGCCTCTATCCCGACCCTATATAAACCCTGAGCTAGCCCCTAATAAATGCCATTTCGCCTCAACCCTACTGCGGAGTGTGCCGTCCTTATTTTCCACGAGCTGACGCGGCAATATACCAGTCTGATATGTCAGCACTAAACACCTAGCTTGTACATGACACACGTTACCTCCCATTCTGTAGACAGCCTATTGACACATGACAGTGGTAGCAGGACCTCAGCCATTTTCCTGATTTCTTGGGTTTATTCTTGATTTCCACTGGCACAAGAGAAATGGATCATTGCTAGGCAGCTTTTTACAGAGTTACTGGACCAACAGTGTAAGGAGAATGAGCTACCATTTAATTTCTGCTTGAAAAATATTGATGATGAAAAGGCCTTGTGCTACACTTCTGTGATGGCAGACTTTCACCCTGCTGGAGTAGTTTGACCAGACAACTGAATAGCCCTTACTATTAAGACCAGATTTAAAATAACTTAATGCAATCATACACACAAAAATTTAAGTGTAGCTGTAATCCTCATTAGCATATAATACCATGCTCAATTTCACATGCAAGTACCTGGATAGACCATGTAATTATGCCACATAATTACTCATGCATTTTATGAATGAAGTTGCATTTCTGCAGCTCAAGATGATGTAGCTCTTTCATTTCAACTGGAGTCCTCTGGCACATTTTCCACCATACATGTTTTCTCCTTTCTAAAAGCAAGGGCCAGAAGTTGCAAAAAGTCATCCAAAACCACAAGCAAAAGATTAAATGTTGTGTTTTAGGAAGTGAATTTTGTTTTAGGACATTAGGATTGGTTGATGGAATTTATTGAGAGAAGCTTGCTTAGAACATGTAAGCTATTGCAAATATGACTTGTTATTGCTGTTATCTATTAAACCTCTTAATATCCTCTAGGGTCTCTCTGAAGGCATAAAGAGATGAACAAATAGGAAATGCCCAGGCAGGAAATAATGCCAGGACATGTTCTCAAATGTATCTAAATCTCCTCAGTGCAGCAAGTAGCAGGAATTATGCTGATGTTGGCTATAATTCCCAAATACACTGTGATAATCTGTTTCAGTCTCCACACAGGTTTACAATATAGACCTTATCGCAGTTTACGCTATGGAAAAGTAAGACTACATTTAGAGGCCAGCTTTGTCAACTCTGGCTGTTGGACTCTTGCCCAAATTGTATAGGCAGTGCACAGATATCACCCATAAAGACAAAAACCTGATACCCCATTGCCTTGTATGTTACTTTGCCTTTTAATTGCATTTGTTCAAACAGAAGCAGGTATAAAATGCTGCAGGTCTGGTTGCATTGGTCTGCAGTCCCATGCAGGGAGTAGGAGGAGAGTCTTACAACTGACTGATGTTGGATTAATTTTTCATTCAATAAAAAACAAATAATCACAAAGAGAAGTATATAAAAGAAGAACAGTATAACCTCACTGCAACATTTTATTCTGGGTTAGAGAGTTTCTTTAAATCATTTTATTGGTTCTTCAAGAAAAGGAAAGCAGCTTTAAAACAAAAGCAGTTTGGAGAAAATAATTCAGTTGGAATAAAACCTACCAAAAGGAAATGCAAGTCATTCAGTAATGCAGTGAAACAAAGTCAAATTCACACCATGTTTTCCTCATCCCAAAACAAAAGTATGCGCCAAAACAAATGTTGGTGATTAGTATGCTCATCAGTAGTACCAGGTCAGCTTTATTTTTAGTAAATAACATAGCCGTTGAGTTCCTACCAAACAAAGCCTATTGCAGTGAGTGCAAGCTCAGCCCTTAACACATGGGATAAAAGGTAAAGTAAATGGAGAGGTAAGCCACATACAGTGCTATAATGCAAACCACTGGCATGGCCTTTAGAAAATTATGTAGTTCGAATGGGTCCACTTTTCCTGGGAAGTGTGAGTAGCCCAGGTGTTCCTTGTGTGAGTACCATCTAATGCTTGCAGGTAGCTACATCTTGTTCTCTGTCTAGGTCAAGGGTATTTGGACAAGATGAAGAGGGAAACTAAACAAAGAAAATGGTCAGAGGTAGAAATTGTAGTACCTTGTCTATAAAGTGTGACAGTTAATGTCAGTCTAGAATTCTTAACATTTGGCTTTGTATATGGGCCCTCTAAAGAAAAATGAATAAGAACAACCATCATGAGTTTTTTCTTGGGTGCTAAATCAGAGCAGAATCAGCTGAAACCAAAGCTTTCTTTATTCAATGGGTGTTTCAGGGTTTTTTTGCCAGTGTGAATCAGCACATTCTCAAAAATATTTCTAATACATTTTCAGATATCTAAAAATCTAAGGCAAACTATTTTTCCATTTATCTGTGAACATCTATTTGCACATAAACTTCAGAATGCCTGAGCAATTTTGCTCTAATTTAGATTACAATTTGCCTTTTGGGGGTTTTTTGTTTGTTTTTTTTTCTTTTATTTTTGTTTGCTAAGATTGATACTTTAAAAGGCATTTTAAGAGTTTGCTTCTTAAACAGCTTTAAAAAAATATCCAACAGTCTGCTGTTCCTGTAGAAATAAGAGTATACAGTATGGTACTGGATAAGGTCTACAATGAAATCTCCTGTCACTAAATCTGTGCAAAATTATAAGATCTATTTCTTACAGTAATTTAAATGTGTAGATCTCAAAGTCCTTGAGAAAAGGGGTTGTAATCATCAACAGTGATGATCACCACTGATGGGGAACGTCAGGAGATAAAGGGATTTGGTGAAGGTCGTCCAGCACACCGAGACCTGAGCTGCACCCTGCTCTCCTTGGATCTAAGCCAGCACTTGATCCCATGGGTCATGCTGCTGCTTTAACAGATTTATATACATATTTTCTTTGCTTTAGGTGGTTTGGAGCTAAGTGTGCAGCATTGAGTCAGAGTGCATGCACGTGTTTCCTCCCCACCCTGCCCAGTCTTTTCCTCTCCTCCCACATTTAATATATCTGAGATAATTTTTTCACAAGGATTTGCTGGAAGCAGTGATAGATAATGGGAAAGTACTCTGAAGGCTGTAAAAAACAAAAGCCATCATTTGCATAAAAATCCTTGTGCCCAGCTCTTTTCTATCACAGGCAAAGAAGTCATACTATCTCCTTTAAAAATGTGTCTCTTTACTGGATAGTTTTCCTTCCCTCATGTTTTTCCTGTAAGGTTGCTCAAGACCATCTCAGGTACAGGAGGTAGAAACTGCCTGTTGTCAACTTACTTATAGCTGGTGTTTGACTATCCATGCCAGCATTGCCTTTTAGGTAAAACACACTCCTAAGTTTTATGTATCTCTGAGTGCATAACCCTCACAAGTCTACATTTGCTATAGTGAGCAAGAGAAGATATAAAACACATTAATCTGATGAACACAGGGCAAAAGAACTTCCTTCTGCTTCCCTTATCTCTAGCTAAATACTACTTAGATGGCTTAAGGAAGATATAAACTACGTACCGGCTCTTAGCTCTGTCATGCTGTGCAGGGACTGCTTAGACATCCATAGGAAATGGCAAAAGGGAGATCTTGCAGGAGTTTGGGATTGACATGATTGTCATTCTGATCTCTGATTATGAATTTTTCAGGCTGAATCAGTGTCCTTTCTCCACCACCTCGACACAAGCATGGATCCATCATTCCTGTCTCCCCTGGGTCGCCTTCTTCATATCCTCACAGTAGTTAAATGCCACAGCCCCCTTTATATGCTGCTTGATGGAGGCTTTCTGAAGCTACCTTGGAGATCCTACTGCCTTGAGAGATGCTGCAGTTTCATTCTGAGTGTACTCTCCAGTTATTTCTCTCTCCTTTTCCCCTGGATAATCTAAGAGCCTTTGGAGCTTTCTGCTACAGCATTAGTTACAAATTCTGTATATCTAACATACAGTATTTTCTCTGAGAAATTTGCTTTTGAAGTTATTTGTTCTCTGTCTATGCCTTTGATGGATTTCTTGGTCTCACTGTCATGTGCTGGGTAAGAGGTAACTTTTGCAGTGGGCATCTGCAATTTTTCCTTGGAAATCTCTATACTTTTTCTGACCAAGTCCTATGTAGGCAGGCAAATATATCTCCCTTATTTCTTATTCCTCTGGACGTTTACTTGGCATTGCAATGTTGATGATTTGATTTATTTCTTGTATTCTTTCTGCCTTCTAAAAGCATGCCTGAGTCGCAAGGGAAAGAGACACCAATCTGCTCTTTGAAACAACTGGCTGTTAAAATCATCGCATTGCTGAGCTCTCCCCCAATCTTCTTTGCAGACTCTTTGGGATCCATCATCACTGCGGTTTAGGTACTGTAAAGTACAATTATTGAACCACAGAGAGTCTGTGTCCATGGCTGTGTGAACTCTGCACCAACAAAATGGAATGAGCTATATCAATACAGACAGTGAGAAAAGTTTGCTACATTAGGATGTGCCTCATCCCAATGAGAAATTCAGAATTCAGAAAACGATGAACGGTAGGAAAGCATGGATGGCCCTACTCTCTTGTTCTCAAAAGCCTAGGAATTATTAAAGAACAGTTGTATTTTAGAATGGAAAACCAACACTACAGCATAAATTCCTTATACCTAGCATACAAATCCAAGCCAGCGTTTCTCTGACTACTCTGTCATCAAATCCTTGGTAGAAGATGGAGATTTGATTTTGCTCTTTCATTTTTGTTCATTGTTTAGCAGCATTACTAAGAGGAAGAATGAAAGAGAAATACAGGAAAAGCACACATAAGAAGCAATTTCAAAAATACACCAAATACATAAAAGATACAGTCACTTTCCTCTTTACAGTGAAAAATATTTGCAGATGAGTACAAGAAAAAAAAGCAAAATCAATGTGATTAATGGCTTTACCAAAGAGAGTGTTTTGCTTCTGGAAAGCTAAACTGCTGTTACAGCAAGGCTATCAAACCAAACTAGAATCCATCTAACATTATATATGTATCTATTGTGTAGGAATCCCAACTGCAAATATCCACAGCCGAACTAGTCATTCCGGGTTTCCTCTGAATTCACAGAAGGCAAAATAGGCACAGCAAGGCTGTGATTTGCTCCATACAATGTAGGTCTAAAAGAGGTCATACAACTCACATCCTGTAAGTGCCTGATTCCTTCCACTGACTATTAAGAACAACTAGCCTAGATGTAGGTATCTACAATTTGTAGGCCTCTGAGGATGCACAAAATGGGTGTCATGTAGGGTGAGTTCAGACTTACAGTCTGTTAAAATACAAGGAGTTTCAAAGAAAAAATCTAAGGGCAAGAACAGCAATCAAATATAGGCAAGAGGTGTTAGGATGGGTAATTGAACACATTATCAGGTTGATCATTAATGAATCAGAAGAAACACATTAAGTTGCAAGAAATTACAGCTTGTACCATCTTACTGTACTAAATGAATGTGCATCCTTTGATGGATGTACTAAAGAGATAGAGGAACAGTATTAGTAAAAGACTACAAAGCAGGCATCTCCCTGATTTAATCCATGCTCATACATTCCTTTATAGCTGAAGGCATGTTTTTACCTCATGGGTTTGGCAAGAATAAACTGAAGTCTGAATTTGATTTTTTTAAAACAAAATTTTGCAGCTCCACTGAATCCACACCTTGTTTTCAGCTGATCCAATGTAAGATAAACCACTCCAGACCTACATGGATTTAAAATGTCCTGATGTCAGGGGTAGTACACTTTTTGACCTGTGTAAATCTCCCATGGTCAGTTTTTGCATGGTCATGGGTGCTCTTGCCATTTATACTCCAAAAGTGCCTATGTTTCTCTGAGGATGGTGAAACCAGAGAGGTTCCTCTGTAAGGGAGACCAGCGTGCATCTTGTGTGAGTGTTATATGAATATAGAGTTCACCACTGAATTTGGACCAGAGTCTGCAAAAAGAAATTAGTTATTTATTAGGTAACTATCTTGTAATTTACTATCTCACAGATAATAACCTTACCAAAATTCTGGAGGTATTAATGCAACCCTGCTGGATTGTTTTTAAATGCCTTCTGACAGCCTGCAGAGATGTCATGTAACATTACCAGTACAGGGGAGTTTGAATTTATCTTAGGAGGCTTAACTTGTGTTTCCCCAAAAAGCAGAAGAACTCATACTACATTTTCTTCCAGAAAATTATTAACTCAGTCTTAGTTTGTGTTTCAGCCTGGACTGATGGCTGTTTAGTGTGTGTTCTTTTCTACAAAAACATTCAAGGAATTTCATAATTCCAGAACAGCTATTTTATTAAGACCATTTGCCCATAGCACTCTTTTCTTTATTGTTTAGCTACTGGTTTAGATAACTTATTTTTATTGACATCAAAACTGTTCCATTTGGTTGACTGTTTCAAACATTAACTGCTCTTATTTCATTTAGACTGTCAAGGTTTCCTCTTTAACACATGAAACCATCCCATTCGCCTTTCTGGAAGAAGACAAGTCAGGCCTGGCATTTATTGCTCTCAAAGAGAAAAAGACGAGAAACAGCAGCACCGTTTCATTAGAGGTACTCTTTCTGATTTACAGCTGTGACCTTTGAGGACTCAGGGAAAGGCAGGCATGGGCAGCCACCCTCAATGTTATCGTCCCAAAGCTTCTTACAAAAAATAACGCTGTAACCTTTAAGGAAAAAATTATTCTTACCAGTCTTTTCTATGATTCATCACTGAACTATAGCAGAACACTGTCAAGCTTTGGGTGAATCAAAGATTTACAGTGGGTAAGATGGAAAAGCAAGGTGTACTGAGGATGTGGGATAGGAAGCCACTGAGACATCCTGTGATTTCCGTGGACAGGATTTGGCGTCCACAGTGATGCACTGTTCTCTGTTTCTCAGCCTCAAATCTTTAGAGGAAATCCAGAAAATTGGGTCTGACTCTTCAGGAAAGGAGGACAAATAGCTTTAGAAAAAAGATTAAGTTTATCAGCTGTAGATAACAGTGATTTTTTTTTTTATTTTTCAACATCCTAATTCATGAAGCCACTGTAGACTCTTATTAGCCACAGATTAATGGTCATGGGACAATTAATTAAGAGTGTCAGAAAGTTCACCTCATCTAATTTGATGACCACTCTGATCACTGCACATAATCTTCTCCAGGGGGAAGGCTGTAAAATATTAAAACTGAGCAAAACAGTTGAATTATGAGGTTTTATCACTAGGAATTAGATTCTTACTTTTCAAAGATGTATTTTTCTTTAGTTAAAATTTCCTGAAAATAATAATTGATTTTGTGTTGCTCAGAGACTTCTATCAGAAGAATTGTTTCTTGCAGATAAGGCATCAATTACTTGAAGACTTCAGCCCCTTTTAAATCAGCAACTGATATGCACTATTAGATGTTGAGTTAGAGGAATGCTTAAAGATATGATCTAGATCTTATGCACCAGTGCCTAACCCAAATGGAGAAAATAAAAAATAATCCCAAGAATAAGATTTTACTCTCTGTATCTCTGTAATCTTGATTTATACTCAGTTTGAGTCTCTAGACCAACAGTGTTGCATCTTCTTATATTTTCTATACTTTTTTCTATCCTCTGTCTGAGAAGGATGCACTGGAAATGAGGGAGTGGACATGGATTTCATGTAAATTAATATAGCTTATTGAAATCAACAAAGCTACAATGCTCTAAGCTGCTAAGGATCTTTTCCTACATTTTATTTATATGCTTTAAAAATGGATATAGTATCTTATTGGACATTAGTTCATACTGAAGTGTAGAGTTCATAATAGCAGTCATCTTTAAGACACAGGCCTGCCTATCTTTTATGATAAAGGAATTACATGCCTTCTGTTGTGATGATAAAAAGCTACAATTCCTGGGAAGATGACTTTCTGGAATCCAAATAAATTAAATATAATTTGCTCTATGAGAGGAACTGAAAAGGTGTGACGGCTGACCTAACAAGTGAAGGAGGTCTCTGATATTAATGCAGTTAAGAGAGTAAGACTGTGTTGATGTCACTCAGGAGTGGAGAGTGTTGGGTTTTTTATGTGTAAATTAGGTTAACCCTGGCTAGATGTCAGGTGTCCCCTTCTTCACAGCCTCAACTTCACACTCAATTTCCTCTACTTCTTACATTTCAGACGCAGAAGGAGATGGGAAATGTGTGGTGTGGTCTGTTCATCCCATGTCTCTGCTGTTCCTTCCTCCTTAGGTGGAAGGCTCTTTGCACTCTTCCCTGGCTCAAGTGTGGGGTTCCTCCCACAGGAGACAGTCTTCCACAAACTTTTCCAGTGTGAATCCCATGGGCTGCAGGTCTTCAGTGTGGGTCTCTTCCATGGTGTACAGTCCTTTGGGAACAGGATGTTCTGGCTTGTGCTCCCCACAGGGTAACAGGTCCTGCCAGCAAACCTGCTCCAGCATGCTCTTCTTTTTCCATGGATCCGCAGCTCTTATCTGGAGCTTGCTCCAGTGTGGCCTTCCCACACGGTCACAGCCTTCTTTGGGCATTCACCTGCTCTGGTGTGAGCTCCTCCACAGGCTATAGGTGGATATCTGCTCCCCCATCGACCTCCATAGGCTCCAGGTGCGCATCTGCCTCACAGAGGTCTTGACCATGGGCTGCAGAGGAATCTCTGCTCTAGTGCCTGGAGCATCTCCTTCCTCTCCTTCTGTACTGACCTTTGTGTCTGCAGAGCTCTCTGTCACATATTCTCACTCTTGTCTTTGGTTGCTGTTGTCCTGGTTTTTTTCTCCCCCTTCTTAAATACATTATCCCAGAGGCTTTACCACCATGGCTGATGAGCTCAGCCTTGGCCAGAAGAGGGTGTGTCCTGTAGCTGTCTGACATAGGCACTTATCAGATTCGGGGGAAGCTTCTGGCATCTTCTTGCAAAAGCCACTCCTGCAGCCCCCACTGCAAAACAGTGCCATGCAAATCCAATACAATATGCTGGAAAAAAAAAATAAAAATTACAGGTTTGTTAGAGGTTTTGTGGTCATGAGAAATGCATGGATCCAGTATGGGGTACCAAAAAATTGCTGCAGTATATATTGTAAAAAAATGTAAAAATTTCCAATAGACAGAGTTCAGCCCTGTCACAAGATTCAATCCAGTCTACTGTTTGCTCCTTGTTTTTCCTGGATCCAGTCAAACACACAGAGGAAAATAATAATGTTCCAGAATGAGAGATTGGGTATCTCTCAGCTTTCTTCCTGCTATCCTCTTTCTCAGGGACCTCAAACTATCTGCCTACACTAATAACACACAGCTATTTTAAGTGACCAAAATGGAAGTGTTGCCTCATTCATGTGGTTGACTGTGGATTTGTGCCAAGTTGTTTTTCAGTTTTGTATGACATGGTCCTCAAGTGTTGGGAAAGCAGAGGATCAGGACCACTGGACAGTAATTTTTCTTATTTGATGGAAGAGGGAGATATGGTCTGTTGGCATCAAAAAGCTGGATAATGGTGGCGCGAAAAAGTCGTTCTCATGTACTGGCCTGCAGAAAGCATCATGCCCTAAAACTGGGACTAAGAGCAGAGTATAAATTGCCTGCAGCACATCGCCTACTCAGCAGATTTGCCCATGGCCAAGTCACAGGTCTTTGGCTTAAAGAGTAAGCATTCAGCCTCTTTTGAAGAGACTGAATATAATTTACTAAATTAGCAAATTTCAAACAAATATTTATTTATTTTCAGGCTTCTGAGTGCACTTTCTCTTTTTATTGATACTACTTCACACTACTAAATGCCTGAAATATTTCCAGTTGCAAATATGCAGCGGAACTTTTCTTTGCTGTTTCTGTTTGATTTTTGTGGTCTGGATAATGTTTAGTCATAGTGAATATCTGCCATTTCTATTCATTTGTTACTGTTTATATTACAATAGGAGGGTAGAGAAATGGACAGATAGTATATCAGATGAATTTACCAAGAGCAAGTACAAAGCCTGCAGGCAATTGTTGAGGACTTCCCCAAGTCAACACTGTCAGGATCCCTGAGTACATGGAGTGAGCTGCCATGGGTGGAGCCACACTATTGAGCAAGGAGCTGAAAGCCCCAGCATCAGGATGGCCACTGGCAAGGTGAGGGAAGAGTGGGTCTAGAACAATTTAGGTCTTTCTAGTTAAACTGTACTTCGAGAAATAGAGGCAGAAATGTTGCTTTGCCCTGCAGAGCAATCCTAAGGGACAGCCAAGGAAAAGGGACTTGGAGAAGGCTGTGTAGGTAAAATGGTTTTCCTGGCATGAACCTCTGTTTGGTGCTTAAAAGTACCTCATATTCCCAGCTCAACACCATGAATACTCAGTGACACTCTGTCCTATCTGCTTACCTTTCCAAAAGGGCTATGCTCACCCCGCCATCCCCAGCCCTCAATGAAGTAGCAAGCCACCTACGATATTTTTCTGTTCTAGTTTCTTTAAAAAAAAACAGGAATCACAACACCGCCAACGACTTTGCACAGCAGCCTCAGTCGTCTTTCACTACGCTGGTCCATCCGTTCTGTTATTTAATTTCTCCTTGAAAAAACCCCCACCACTTTCTTCCACAGTGCCCACACAAAGTGAGTCAATGTTCTTTTCCATTCATCTCAGAGATCAAGATTTCATCCTACATATTTTCTCATAAAGAGACAAGAAGGAAGAAGCATGGGTAAAACCATCAGGACATTCATACTCCCATGAGAAATATTTGCACGACTGTGTTTCTACAACCGTTAATATTCCTCATTCACACCCTCCCTACTATCAAATATACCATATGGGCCTAGGTGGCTAACTATTAAATATGTGCATACCAGAATATTAAAAAAATAAATTAGCAACATTTTTCCCCCATGTGATTTTGCTTTTCTTCCTGAGATGGATTATCCACTTAGATATTTTGAGTAACAAGGTTCCTTTGTCCACTCCTATAGAAGTCTAAGCTGTGAGTGCTGGTTACATCTCTGTCTGAGTGCAGGCCTTGTTGTCTCTGAGAGCAACATAAAGGCTT
The DNA here is from genome assembly GCA_013396755.1 of Sclerurus mexicanus. Taxonomy (NCBI): domain Eukaryota; kingdom Metazoa; phylum Chordata; class Aves; order Passeriformes; family Furnariidae; genus Sclerurus; species Sclerurus mexicanus. Next base: position 481,176 of record VWZF01002697.1, read on the forward strand.
AACATCTGTGATAAAGATCTTGTTTCTTTCTGTATTCGGCTCAAATTCACGCTTGTTACCTCTAAGGCTTTTTTAACTTGGTCATAGTAAGTGACCAAGGGTTCAGGTAGAGGAACAATGCAGTTCCCTGCTGTAGCCACTGGCATTTGGTGCCATTAACGTGTTTGGGCAAGGTCTAATGGATGAGGTGTGGCAAGTTGCAGCAGGGTTGAAATATAGTATAAGATATGCTTGAGATTTCTTCTGAATTTTTCCTGGATTTCACTTGGAATTAGCATGGAGCGCTTTATTTCCTCATGTTGAGGTTAATGATGGCAGGTTATCTTGCCAAGGCCGTGATACTGCTCTGTATTTTGTTTGATGCTGGGATGCTCATTAAACCAGCTACAGGCTACCTGAACATGTCAGGCCTTCAGCCAAGGGGTTTGGAATAGCAGGTTTGGGCAGGGTGAACAGCTTGGCTGCTGACAGCACCTCATGGCAAAAGGAATAAGGGTAGAGCAAAAGGACTTCTGCTGCCTCTGGAAAAGCCCCATTGCTTGGTAAGAGCACTGATTAGTATAGACACAATAGCTGAGCGTCTTTAGATGTGAAGAAGAATTCTCCATGCACATGTTCACCATACTTTTATACCAGTAAATGACTCAGATCCAAATACTGCTCTCAGATATAGATTTTTGAGTAGTTGTACTGGTAACAGACCAGGTGGGACAGGAAAGACAATGTTTTATGATACAGTTCTTTACTTTTCTCTAAAGAATCAGCTTTAAATACCATTAAGCCAAGCAAAAGTTATAGAGGTACTTTAATCACAACAGTTATTGAGATAGTATAACTGAGCAAATGATACAGAAAAGGCTTTCACACATATCACCTGCCGTCTCTTTTTCTAAACTACAAAACAGTAGTAATAAAAAAGAGCAGACAGGGGTTTTTCTTCTACATGACGCATTTTAAAATGTGTGGGAGACTCATGGTCCTGCATGCCATCTTCTCTTGTCAGGAGCTGCACATAGATCAGAAGGAGAACAAACCAGGCATTTCTGGATGTTGTATGTCAGCAAGTTTCAAACCTCACCCAGATTTTAACAGCCCTGGTGCATCCTCCTGGTGTTTCTGAAAGGTAGAAGCAATGTGTTATCCTTGCTTTTGCAGCTAAGACGTCAGGATGGTAAGCAGCTGTGTTTTTTACTCTTCTTTTTTCAGGAAACCAGAAAAAGAAGCAGGACTTGCACTCCCAACTTTGAAGCATGGCACAGGAATACTGAAGGAGATCTTCTGTGAGCCCCTAGGGTGATGATCAGTGGTTGGCATCAGGGTGATGGCTGTGGCGGAGCGTCTCTGTGGAGTGTGACCCAGCTAGCACCATGGCTTTATGGTGGCAGCATTCACTTGCAGAGGAGCCTTCACTGGGCATAGGGCATGAAGAGGGCTTAACTTGCGCGGCATTAGGTACCTGGCACAAGCATACTGCACCTCTCTTACCCCTTCTGAACAAAGATGCCAGCTGAGCAGCATTTCTAGAAAAACCTAACCAAAACAAAACAAAAATCCAAAAACCAAAAAACTGTTTTTACTCTCTAACATTTATGAGTTTTAAGTACCCAACTTGTTCTATAAAATACATTCAGATAAACAAGAATGGCAATGTAAACATGGAGATATCAAAGCAGCCTCTTTCCTATCAAGATTGTTCAGAAACCTTACATTCAGTTAAATTCTGCAAAACCCTTATGAGAAGATCTGTAGAAAGCCTCTGTGAAGGTATTACATCCAGTTTTTGAATAATCATGGTTGGTAATAAATTTTTTACTTCCCTGAACTCAACTTAAATTGTACAACTGATTTCAATGCGACAAGGTTTTGATTCATGATCTGTATCTGTAGGACAGTGCTGGTTTTGGCAGATATAATTCCTCTGGTATTCCAAGAAGAGTGTCATTGATGAGAGTTTTCAAAATTCAGAATAACACAATGCCAATTGCATTCCAAAATCAAAAGGAAAGTTTAAAGCTGAGAACAATTTGCTATTTTTAAAACAAATACACTCACCACTTGCCCCTGTACTAAGTCACAAAGATGAAATAAATGTGGACCATTCTTCTGCTGTCAACAATTAGAAAAACTCTATCTGAATATGCTTAAAGTTATACGAGGGCACAAGATATGCTCATAAAATCAGAATCAAGGCCACTGAATGCAAAATTTTATTCTAACTCATCATTTTTGAAATAAGAACACTGTGCTGGATTTTCAGATAAAACACGCACATGCTAAAAGAATCAATGTGCAATCGATGTAATAATCACCCCTGTGTAGAGTGCCGTCTGCAACATTTCTTGAGTGTTTTAAAAATGAAGTTTTGCAGATGTCTTTAACTGAGAGGGAAGGAAGATTTCAACTTCTCCAGGAAGAGACTTCAGAAGTCATCACCAATGAAATGGTGAGAAAGCTTCCATTACATTGTCTCCAACACTTCAGCAAGCCAGGGAAGAAAATGTTTGAATTTCCTATTAAAAAAGTCAGAGGTTTACCTCCTCTGGACTGCCAGCTTGTTTCACTGGGTAACCCATTGAAGCCTTCTGATTGTCTAAGCATTGCGCTGGATCTGAGCTTTGTTTTAGCATTGAAGTGTTAGTGAATCATAGAGAAATCATAGGCTGCAACTTGAAAACAGAAGGAGGGAGTCTTGCCATAGAGGAATAATTGGCTGCAGATATGAGGTTTCTTCTGTCTCTAGCCCATTTATTTCTGCAGAATAGCTCTACAAAAGCGTCAACATAAATTTGACACTCTTATTGAAAACCACCTCTAGGTGGAAGTCTTAACCCTGCATACAAAGATGAGATCATAGATATCCATGAGAAAGAAGTGATAGCCATGTTTTTTAAAACTCCTTCCTCTAGTATTTTGATCTGGAAACTGCAATTAGATGAGGAGCCTTGAGATTTATATACCCAAGGGCAGGTGGCAAAGCTCAATGGAGCCAAGAATTTGTTTGTCTCTTGGCCCAGATTCCCTGATTATTTTTCAAAGAAGTGCTTTAAAGGTGTTGAACATTAGTTTTTGTTGAATGCAGCAACACAGAGTGTATTCTTTTTTTAAACATGTGCTTACAGGTGGTCTCCAGACTCTGTTCTTGCCATCTTGACCATATTTTGATGGACATTGTGGCCTAAACCTATGGTTCTTAGCTTAAGCAATGTAAAAAAAAGTTTTCATTTTTACTGGACAAAACAAGAACATGGCTGCTGCTTCTGTTTCCTTCTTTTGACAAAAAATTGTAAACCAATGAATCTTTATTTGAAGAGGTCTTTCAAAGGATGAGTCCCATACTTCAAGTGCTATGGACTGCGAGTGATATGTTAAGACTAGGTACTGTCTCTACTCCTGCCTTGTAGAGTGAAGATGTGATTCAGAAGGGATCAGAAACCATCCTTCTCAGAATAATTTCTGTGCAGATGTGAAGGTAAGATGGACTGTTTAGTACGCTCTTTCAGTTGATCAAGAAACTTCGTCCTTTCTCACTGTCCAAGCACAACTTAGGTATTGTAAGGGAAATTTTCTAAAGGCACAAAAAGGCTGACTTCACTGAATAGTGACAAAAGGCAGAAGCCCCACCTACCCACACTGCACTCTAACTGTTTATAATGATGTATTATTATGCTTTCAGAAAGGTTTCATCTTCTTTATTTACCTTTCTCTTTCTGTTTTTTACTGCAACTTGATGAGGGCTTCTGTTGAGGCAGGCCAATATTTTTATAAACAGATAAATGACACAGGAGTATAGCTGAGCTCTATTTTTCTGCAGGTATATTTTATTTACTGTCAAAATCACGGTTTATATTGACCGCACATTATTTACTGACAATTTGTCATGCAGAAGAGAGTCTGGAAGAGAGGTGGGTACATCTCTGGTACATGCTGTTACAATATGGGGTTCTGTGTTCACGGCTACAGGGACAGTGGTTCAACTGCACATACTACCTGAGTGAATTTGCTAGTGTCTCCCACCCATCTGATGAATGCCAAAAATGCTGTTCTACTACACATGTAGGTACCCTAGATACAGCCTTACTGACAACTGGTAGCTCTGTTCCTCGCTGCCTGAAGCAATCCTTTGGATTTGAATGTGAGGTTGAGCAGAAAGTAAGATGCCAATAAAATAAATTTAGATCTGAATTAATGGCCAGATAGAAAAGCATATGCCTATTGCGTATCACCTGAGTCTGTAGGAAGGGCTCTGCCATTTGTGCAGCACTTCGACAGTGTTTCCACCACCATTCCCCTACTCTCTGGTGTCCACTGAGGGACTGTTTAGTTTTCTCATCATCACCTTTAGGTCATAATACAAATTTTCCAGGTGCCATGAGATTTTGTCCCGTGGTGTTTGTGTGTGAAAAAACAAGTCAATCAGAGAATTTATTTCCATCCACACCGGAATGAGACATTAATTAATTCAGGCATGAAGCATTATAAGTAATTTGTTTGTCAGAGGGAGGTGTCCAAATGAGGAATACAGAGAGCTAACACAGCAAGCAGAAGCTCTCAGAGGCTGGACAACTGTCCAAAGGGAGCAGGAATTGCTGGACACATAATAAATATTTTGTAGCCCATTTGTAAACAATCATATATCAAATGATTATGTATTTTATATCTTTATATCTAATCCTTATATATACTTAATTAAGTGTATATCTTTTGCTATGGATCTCTCTCTAGATCAAGTAGAAAGCTAATTTCCTTATTCAAGGTAAGCTCAGATTCATGACAAAGACTCAGGAATTTCACAAACACCTTTAGAATTTCTATGATGATACACCAAGCTGTGATGGTTTGTGGGACAGGGAAAATATATTACTTGATGGCCTCAAATTGCTTTACCTGTTGACACAAGGAATTTGGAATTAGTGGACTCCGCATGCCAACTTGTCCTAGCGCACTTCTCACTGAGTCTGATCACTAGTCTACTAGAGCCAAATGTGAGCACCTTATGCAAGACTGGAATTGGGAAATTATTTTTATCACCTCCACCTTATGGAAAACTGGCAATGTTACTAGAGGCTGTCATTTTGAAATAAAGAAATAGATGACCAGCAAAGAAATGGATAAGCAGAAAAGAAATAAAATTCTTCAAAAATGGGTAGTGAATGTAGCCTTTCCTTCAAGTTACAGAGGCACAAACCTTTGCCCTATACTTTATACAAAATTTATCATTTTCTCATAATCTCAAGTATCAAGTACAAGGAAATGGCTTTTTTTTTCCACAGAATAGCTCACAGATTGATGATGTGTTCCCACAGTGTCAAAGTGTCATCTTATTTATACCACTGTAAACTGCATGATTTGCCACAATATTTATAGACAAATATTATTTTACTCTTGATTTTTGTTGCTTTTAGATATTTGGGTTTGTTTCTTGGAGTTAGCCTGGAAATTCACGCTTTACCTGTATTTATCTGGTTGTCTAAATGATCGAGAAAGAAGCTCAATGATGCAATTGCATACTTGGATTTGTTCTTTGATTTCCAGCACATTTTTGCACACTTTCTTTATTAGGAAAAAAAATCTAAATGGCAGAGCATTGTGTCCTCCAAGCATTTCATTCCACTCTCACAGTTCTTTTTCTTTAAAACAGTGGCTTATTCCGAACTGGAAAGGAAGCAGTCTAGCTAGAAGGTACGTTATGTTCAAGAGAGAAAGGAAGGAGGTAGCTGAATTATAGCGATTTAACTCCAGATGTGTGATGTAAATCCAGCCACTAGTTGCTGCTATCACAAGCATATTCTGATTTTCGGTGCAGGGCATATTGTTCTGGGTAATGAACGCTAGAGGTCAGAGCAGCATATGTGTTTGCCTTTATTGCTTGCACTCCAGCAAGTGGAACATTCATTGCCTCTCTTCCATGCAGAGCCATCATTACGAATTAAAGGTCAAATCATATTTTTATTTACTTCCTTTTTTCATCACCTGCAAATAGACACAATGACAACACCCAAACAAATCATTGTGGGATTCTAATTATGCCATCAGTAAAAGTCGGTCATCAGTAAAGACCACTTCTTTCTGGAAATAAACTAAAGAGTTTCATTTGAGGCTTTTCATAAAACAAATATGACAACCAAATTAATTTGTCCAGCAGTAGTCATCACCCTGCCTACATGTTAATACCTTCTCTTATGGGAAAACAGGATTTTTGGGGGAGTTGAAAATATCCTCTCTTGCACTTGACACCCACAGAGGACAAAAAAGGCACATATTTGAAGGTGTCGTATTAACATGATTCACTGTCCTATGTGTCCTTGTCATGCAGGCTGGTTTTAGCCACAAATCAATTGTTATTTTTTTCCCATGAGAAGGCACTTATACATGCTGTCTTGTGAAGACCTTTGCCGCAAGAGAGAATGGCTTTATTTGTGTTGATTAGCCTCAGAACCAGTCAGTTTCTAAGGAACATAAACATTTAAGAGGAATGAACTCTTCAAGAATGTGGTAGAGCCCTCATCACTGGAGGTTTTCAAAATGCAACAGCACAGATTACTAGATAATTATATGTAGGGATTTCCCTCAAAAGTTTGGACTAAATGATCTTTCAGGGTCCCTCCCAACATATTCTTTTGCAATTTTGTGATTCTGTTATTTGGTCAGAGTGCACCTTTTTAACCTTCAGAGAGAAGAAGTATTTGGTTAGTTTCATACACAGACGAAGGTTCTCCTGTGATGCATGCTGTGCTAACATATGTGTGAAAATGGATTGACGGAGGAATCTCCTTTAGGCTCATCTCCTTGGTGTTCTTATTTTTGTTCCTTTCTTCTGGGGTTTGGCTTTTGCTTTTCATATTGAGAAATCTTTAAGGAAGAGGGTGTTTTTATTGCAGAGGGTTGTTGAGGAGGCAAAAACTGCCATTACACGGCTCTTGGTTACGCAGGAGATTGCTAAGTTTGTGCTAGCCACAGGCAGTAAGAAGCTCACCAGGCTTTATCTCCACTAGGTGAGACATCTATATCTTCTCTACATCTGAATGGCCTCGTGTTTAGTCATGGGAATAGCAGTTTACTCAGAGCTCTTGGATAGGATATATTGGTGCCTTTCCCATCATTTAGCCCCTGAATGTAAATTTTACAACATACTGCTGAAAACGGGTATTGTTTGGGCTCTTGTTTCTTTTGCATACATGGGACATGAGAAAGGCAATATTTCCTACAAGGACGTGAGGACTATGTCTCTGCCTTCAGGTCCCTCTTTGATTAAAATTAATTAACCAAGAGTACATATTAGAAATGTGCCAAGCACTCTCTGATCAGAGAAACTCCCAGTCACAGGACAGGCACACAAAAAGAAATTAGAGGAAAGGCAGGTTTATGTCACCCATGTTGGAGTAACTGCTGCAAGAGCAAATGCATAATATTTTGATCTTTTAAGAGGGAAATATTTTAGGGAGCATATGGAGAATGCCCCCCAGGACTAGAGAAGTGCACCATATTTACTGATGAAGAGGATGTTCAGCCTCCCATCTTTTCCTTCAAAACCTGTTATTTTTCCAACCTAAGTCAATCCAGCTCCTGCTCAGAACTAATGTGGAAGGTAGAAGAGAAGCAAAACCTTTCTGTCACAGTGTGCTGAAGAGAGTTCACCTGAGTTATATTTAAAACTGTTTCAGGCTTTTGGATCTAGTACCATTCCCATAAAGGGTCTTAAAACACGTGTGTGATTTTAATTTTGATTTTTTCATTTCTCCCCAAGAACTTTTAGGAAATAAGAGGTACTGGATGTTTCTATTCCTGTGGTCTTTCACTTTCTCTCTCCTGGAAATAGACTTTTTTTTTGTTGGACAATTGAGGAATGGTAAGGAAAAGTCTGATTAGTTAACCAATCTGTTGTGACAGGCTGGAAAAAGGTTGTTGAAGGCTTTCCTGCAGCTTCCGCTCAGAAGCGACGTGTTCTCTTTTTCAAGAGAAAAGCATTAGCCTGATAGTTGATCCTGTAAAATTTAAGCATGTGAGGGCTTTAAAGATTTGTATAGACTATCTGTATGTCATTTTGTGTGCAGAATTTCATAATCATTGATATGAACAGGCTTCCCAAGAACTACTGCACTGTCCCTCAGCATTGCAGAAATTTTTCATGAGTTCTGACTTGTCCTCTGATAGGTGTATTACAGTTTTACTTAGGAAGAGACTAAACTACAATTGAGACTTAAGTACTTATGTCCATAATTGCCTACACTTGACAACAAGCACCTGTCTTGGTCAGTTAAAAGCCATAGCAAAATTCCGCCAAAGTTCCTTGAGATTCTTTCTTCTGATCACTGAAACTACTTATAAGAAGGATTAGAAAAGATCGTGGTGTGCTTTTCAGAGAAAAAGTTGTCAGTAATGCAATACTATACAATTTGAAATTTCTATGGGAATGTGACATTGTACCATGCTCTAACAGAGTTTTCTTCTAATAATTTTACCCTTCGTTAGACAGCTAAATAAATTTCAGGCTCTGAATCCTACCATGATATTTAATCAGTGTTACTAAGGAGAAATATAATATGAAGGAGTAACATAAATGTGAAATTGTTATTTACAGTGGAAATTCCTCTGTGTTTGTTTAATCCAAAATCATGATCCTCTTTGTACAGAGCTCCAGGCTTTATTAATGGACCACAGATGACCTGTTAGTTCACAGTGAAAATGCTCTTACTTCCCTTTGAGGGGTGTCTTGCCTGAAGATTAAAAAACTGAACTAGTGACCTCAAATGACCTTACTTTCTCTAAGTAAGAAGTCTCATGCCCTAAGTGTTCCACAGACAGAAAATTGATTAGAATGATAAAATATTAGAGTGATGACCTTTTTATGACAGAAATACTAAATGTTAAAGATGGTATTTTCTTTTTCCATAATCAAACAACCAGAAAGAATTTCATAAGTCAGTTTAAAGGGAATATCAGTGTTTGAGATGAGATTTAGCAAAGAAGCTATCTTCTCATTATCTCAAAAACATCAAAAATGAAGCCTGCTTCTTCTGCAAGTTGATGTAGTATGATAAAGTATGATTCTAACAAATTTCAAGATTCTAGCATTGTTGAATGTGGAAATCATCTGTATGACTTATTCATCCTGATGAACGAACATGTGTTATCTTAAACTGCACTTCTCAAGTGACCCGAGTCCGGGGGCTCAAAGGATGTGTTGCTATGTGGGAGATGCCACAATATTGCAGTTAGAGTTCAAGAAATTCTTTGATACTGAAGACTCAGTTTCAGAGGATCTGCCTCCCAGTGGAACAGGAATGTTTTCTTTTGTACTTTCCCTCAGGAGAGCCAGTTCTGTAGGAAAAGCAGATAAAATTTTTAATGCACAGTCATATGATCTCACAGAAGCATAGTATTAGGAATATGCAAGGTGTTCTTAATTTTTTTCTCCATGTTCTGTCTTATGCACATCTGACATAAGTACTGCAGCTCTATTACATTGATTGTGTTTTATTTCAACACCTTACTTCTAATTACTGAAGAAAAAGAAATCTCTCTCACATATGTTGGAGATAGATTAAATCTACAGCCCCAGATCACTTCTGATAGAAGTTTAACCTGTTTTTCATGCTCTCTGTGCTCTGGTTATCATTAAGAATGCTTATGTTTTTTTATATTTTGTTGCCTATCACAGTACTGCAACTCTTTATGCCTAAGACCCAAGAATTTCAGGCCTTTCCACAGAATAGTCATGGGAAAACACATCCACTTTATGGTTTCCTGTCAATGTTCTTTTCTTCAGTATCTTGAGAAACAGAAATTCTGTAATGATGGACATGGTAAATTGCTGTGGATATGTGATGCCTCGAAATGGTTGTACATCTTCCTCTAGGGTCATAGAGTACAGTAATGGTGGGTCTGAGAGGATCGTTTATACAGCAAGACACCGGCATATTAGCAACCTGCACAGGAGGGAAAAAGAGCTTTCCAGAGCACTGAGGGAACAGAGGAACACCTCACATTGATAATGCAAAGGAAAAGAAAAATTCATCTTCTAAACATTCAGGATATACTCCTGCAAGGCAAACACAACACCATTTCCTCTACACTTCACAAGAAAGGAAACTGCAGCATAACTGCAGCCAAATCTGAAGTTTCAAGTTAGATGATAATTGGGGAAGGAATCAGTATTTCTGCTCCGTAACTACTAAAACTAGTATTTGCTCTTCAATGCAACAATACCTCCGAGGTGTTGTGTTACAAGTTAAAAAAAACTAATGCAACTTTTATGAAGTGTATGTATATTTTATGTCTTCACCATAAGGACATGAGTTCCTTACGCTATGTGACTTTGACTTATAGTTAAAAGCAGTGCATATGTAATGCAAGGACATGGTCATGTCATAAAATCTATATCAGAAAATCTTTTCCCTCACAGTGCCTCTGATTCCTATTTTAGCATGACGTCTCTGGTTTTGAGGTGGAAATGTCTTTCTCTTATTTACCTGGATCTGAGTTCCTTGATCTAAACAAAATATTTATTTTCCTGCCATATTGATTACTTCCCTTTTTTGTATCAGAGGGTCTCAGTGTTGAACAGATTACATTTTTTTTTTTAAATATACCAGATCTTCCTTCTCTGGAACTGTAAGTAAATGTCTTTACATTGGACTGTTTTTTTCCCCTGGCTTGATTGAGGCAACCAAGAGGAAGGTCCATAACTTATTTTCATCTTCAGAGAAAAATATAGGTATGTTTCCCCCTTCCATATGATGAGCAATAAGGAATCAAAGATTGTGTGAACATAGATAGAAAAGAAGATGCACTCGGCTTTCTGTTGCCAATGTCAGATGTGCTTAACACTGTGCAAATGTCTCTGTGAGAAGGCTTGAAAAATATAAGCATGCAGGTGAAATATCTACATGCAGTAAAAGAATAGGGAGTTTCTTTAAATTCAGAATCCGATTTTCCAAATAGATTTTTCTGGGAAAACCTGTTAGATTTGGAACTGGCTCACCGGTGGAGAGCTGTACATGAAATAGCAGGTAGAATACGGCTAGGGAGCAGTTGCTCGCTATCTACATACAAAGGACGGGATTTCCAAAACAGAGCCCTCAGCAATGCCAGAAGTAGGACAGCAAGAAGTATGTTTCTGTCAGTCTGCAGAGCCTTCCTGCCAGCATGAGATCGCTCTCTAGAGCAGCATTACATGACTGGAAAGATATCTTCTTTTCCCTGGCTGTCGGGTAGAGATATAGGCCATCTAGTGGGGAGAGATAGTCATAGCTGAGGGTATATCCCTTTTCACTACTCAGGCTCGCTGTCTCCGTGGTACAGCCTCTGCATATGCCGACAGGTGAATTGCAGGTAAATTATTCTCCTCTATATCAGGAACGAAAAACAGAAGTCAAGTGGGTGTAAAAAAACCACTTGTACTAACACTTACGTCATTCAGACTGTGCTAGTGACAGACCTTCACAGAAATAATTCAGTGGTTTTCTTTATTTGCTTCAAACCAAATAACCTGCTCAATGTGAAAATGAAGCCAGACGGTTATTTTCTCCCAAAATAGTCACATGCAATTTGTCCAGGCCCTGCAATATCAGTTTAGCTTATTACAGCTCTTTCATAAGTCCATCCTCTGGGTTTATGCTGAGTTATATTTATGGGGTATGGGAATGGGCATATAAGACATGAAGATTTGCTTTCGTTTTATTTAAATCTCGAGTCCTTACTTTAATTTATTTTTGTCTTTAGTCTAAAGGTGGCTGTAACACTCTCTGTACTATAGATGAGTTCATTTTCATTTTCTAATATATGTTCTCTATTCTTGCCTCCCCTTCCCCATTTGAGTGCTCGTATAATAAAATCATTGAACTGTTTTTCCAAAAGGCAGTTTTTTCACAGGAACGGTACTGACTCAGGTAACAAAGATCTATATTAAGATCCATACATTGAATCTAGATAAAATGCAGTCACTATAACTGCTGAGAGCAAGAAGATCTCCCATGCCTTTTTGTGTTGAGACACCCATGGAAGATGAATCTGCAACACAAGTACATTGTCTTGAATGCATGCACATGGAAGAATTGGTGCTGCTCTGACATAGGGAAGAAAGAAACATCTGTTTTGCCTAACATATGGCTGAAAAGTTCTACAAAAGTTTATTTGCATGCATAGTTGTTCTTTGCCATCTGGTTACTGTAATCAGTAACCTGCTTAATCAGTTTTCATGGCTGCGTCCTGCTGACTCTCTAGTAGGGTTTGTGGGCTTCTCACATTATGAGACACTCTACCATGATCAGGTCTTACACTCCAACAAGCAATGGTTGAAATATGTCCCAATTGTGTCACCGTGAAGAAACAGAAAGAGTTGGACAGATGAGGATATTTACTGGCAATAGGATGCAGGAATCCATTGGATGGTGATCCTATTTCTAAGAAAAAGCTCTTGCTTCCAACTGAACAATGAAGCTATATAGGATTAATGTAAGGTCCTTGCGCATTTCCCCAAAGGCATTGTCCCACCATTGCTCTGGGGTAGGAGCAAAACATAGCATGAATCATCAGGTGGTGACAAGACTTGATTACATGTATTACAGTTCCACAAAGGGAGTAATTTTTGTTTGCAAATATTTCCTCCCACAGTATGTAACTCTTAAGGCAATTAATGCTGGGAATTATATGGCAAAGTGTATATATACTTCAAAGTAAGAACAATTAAGATAATGAATGCTTCTTTATTAATTTTCCTTTCTATGAGAAAGATGGAATGTTGTGAGAACCAGGGGAGCTGTACTTGATGCTACGCTCTCATCACAGTTTTTCACAATTTCGGAGAGAGTGTCTTGGGCCATTTTTATGAGAGAGAACTGCTTTGTAGGATTTCCCCTTTAAATGTTTCCTGATGGCATCTTTCAGTTTTTTGGCTGACCGTCATCCTAGTGAATATCAACCCTGTCTAAAAAGGTAAAATATACAGAAACTTTCCAAGTGAATCTCGGAAAATTATATGGTAGATATGTAATTTCTGTTTCTATCATAGCCTTGACTTTATTGCTTTTTTCTTACTCCACAATATATAGAGGAAAACAAATTATGCAAAGTACTAGGAAAAAAAGCAAGCTAGAGTACTTAAGCATAAATTACTTAAGCACCTGTCCAATATAAAATGTGGGTCATCCTATAAGCTACAATGTATTTGCCTATACATAAGTACATTTTTTATATGTTTCTAGAAGTTGAACATCCTAAAAATTTTTCAATGCAGTGATTTTCTGCTGTGGGGAGATCCCTGTAGAACTGATCACATTGTATTTAAACACAGTACATCCATCTCTTCCGCCACAAGACTCATACCTCTGCTATATTAACATTTCTTTCAGAGGACAAACAACACCAGTGTTACTCATTCTAGAGCTCCTGTGAGAAACTGTCACATTTTCCCTACCGACCTCATTGGCAATATGTTCGCTTTTGACAGACATATGTCATTTATTCTAGATCTCTGCTAATGCCTCCCCTGCTGCTGCCTCTCAAGTTGGAGCTCTGGGACTGACTCTTCTCTCCAGTGTGCAGTGGGTTGTTACAGGTCTCCCCTGGCCAGTAATGATCTCCTTGCTCTCATCCTGGTGAAAACACACTGGAAAAAGCCAATCATCCTCCACAGGGAATATCCATGGCCTTGCCCAGAGAAAGCTTCTACAAACTGCCGTGCAAGACAGGAATGGCAAAAGAAAATTGTTTTTCTCCATAAGGTGTTCCCAAAGCTGTGTGATACAGATGCAGACAGTGCAGAATGAATTTCCAGAAAGGAGAGAGAGAGTCACAGCCACAGAGATGGTCACAGCAGTTCACAAGACCGTTCCGTTTCTGCAGGACTGGTGATGCTGAAGTGGTGGTGTCTGCAGGTATGTCAGAGTCTTCCAGAATTTCGAAGGACATCATGCTTCCTGTGAAGGGCCTGAAGCCCTCTGTCCGTCTCAGGGAAAACATTGGCCAAGGGCACCGACCTTGGCCCACTCTCATTCATCTTCCCTCCATTCTTCCCAAAGATCCATGCCACAATCCACCCACCTCATCTTCCCCTCACCCTGGATATCGAGGCATCAGTGGAACAAGGGCAGCCCATGTCTGCCAACATGCACCCACGGCCCCAGGCTCGAAATTCATTATCTCATTGTGCTACAGCTCTTGAGCCCTGTGATTGTTTCCCTTTCAACAGAGGCAGGGTGGAAAAAAGAGTTTGATATGTTTGGTTTTTATAAGAGTAGTTGGGTTTTTTAAAAGACTATTGAAATGTTCATAGGGACAAGAAAGACATTTCTGGGCCCCCCACAAAATGCCGGAGACCAATCTCCTCAGTGTTTGATCAGGAAATCTCATTGCTTTTTTTCAGACTCCACACCTGCATGCTTTAGCCGTTTTAAAAGTGAAATTGTCGTTGTTTTCACCTAGCAACTGAGATGCCATCCTAATAAAATAACACAATAAATTAATGGAAATAACTTATAATAGATGTGCTCTTTTCTAAATTTCTTCCTCAGTGCCCAATGTGACCTAATAAGTTTCTCAAAAGCAAAGCTCTATAACTGCAGGACAAAATCTGACAAAATGCAGTACTGTTTTTTTTGTTATAACTTTGTATGGTGATGTGGCATGAAACAGACAATACAGAATTTCAAGAAGTTTGGAAAAGTCAGAGGAGACGTCCTCAAGAAAGTAAGAACTTTTTCCAAGCGGTCCATTCATTTCTGCATTTGTATTTTTACTTATTTGTGCATAAATCACACTGCAATAATTTGAAACCTGCAGAGGTTTATGTTCAGATGAAGAAAAGACTATATGACAAAGATATATATTCTACCAAATGTTATAGAGAAGCTGCATGTGTGGGGTATGCATGTGCTTTCAATTTATTGAGAAACAATGGATATATTCCAGTGAAAATTGCTCCATTTTATAATTTTAGGCATTTTCACAAAATGAAATTCTTTTTTCGCACTTTTCCACTGCGTACAAGAGTGCAACAAAAAATTTTATGCTTCAAGATAGAATACAGAACTGACATAGAAATACAGACACTTTTACCTTGCAGTTTTTATGAAGAGATTTTATTAGATAATTTTAATCAAGAGCTATTCAATTGCTAGAAGTTTCCTGAAAACTCTCAGAAAAACTTATGTCTATTAATAACATTAAAGAAATTCCTTCTGTATCTACTCAGACTGCTCAGAGTAGCTGTTTCAGAGAAAAAATTTTTTCTTCTTCGACATATTAAAAGAGAGATCATTAAATGAGATCAATAATGTATGAAAATCAGCAGCCTATAGACCAGCCTGGCATGTGGATATAATTGAGTACAGAGGCGAGGAGAGTTCAATAGCCTTTCATTGTATTTTTCTGTATTATGCGAAAAGGACTTTTCCTTTAGGATGTAGAATTATATTTCTCCTAAATGAAGTCCTCTCCTTTTCCTGTTCCATATTCCTGAAGCAGATAAGATTCTCAGGAATTTTCAAGAGTATTCCTCTTATAATTTGGTCTCCATAACTATATTTTTTTTTTGTTTTTTTTCTTGTAGTTTTTGTCTAGTCTCCTATGCTTTTTAATTTCACCTCAAATGAGTAGAATAACGGAGGGACAATAAAAAAGAGAACAGAACTTAATTCCTCTGGGGACATTTTTCTTATAGAAAAAAATTAAGAAACCAGGTCTGAAACCCTCCCTGCCCAAAAAAACACTTTATTTATTTTTTTCTTTTCTCAGGTGGTGAAAGGCAGGAGGTGGAGGGAGGTAATCCTCTCCTTCTACTCAGCCCTGGTGATGTCACATTTAGAGTGCTGTGTTCATTTCTGGCCTCCTCAGTGCAAGAAAGACAAGTGGCTACTGGAAAGCGTCCAGTAGAGCCAAAAGAGATGAAGAGGCTTTTGGAGCATTTCACTTAAGTGGATACACTCTGCCAGGTAGAGGTGTTTAGTCAGAAGACTGAGAGGGGATCACATTTATGCATATAAATACATCCAAAGTGTAAAGAGAATGGTGCCAGACTTTTTTTGCTGATGTCTAGAAAGTGGAAAAAAGTAATGGCTATGAAGAAAAAATAGGAAGATTCTCCTCAACATGAAGAACTTCATTACACTGAGGGTGGCAGAGCAATGGATCAGGCTTTCTATATTGGTTGTGGAGTCTATCTCTCTGCAAACATTCCAAACACACATGGATATTTTCTTTTGGTACTTGCTCTAGCTGACCATGCTCTGACGGAGGGCTTAGACTAGATAGTCTACAGAGGTCCAGTACAACTCGGTAAACTGTGATTCTGTGAAAGGTTTTGGACAGAACAGAATTATCGGAAGTGTGTGTAAAAGAATTGATTGGCACATTTCCATGGAAAGTGGCACAATCTTTCTTAAAAAACAAAAACGAAAAGATCAAAATTCCATTTTCCAATAATTCCCTATCAAAAGAAAGGAAAAATCTAATAAAGCACACAACCCAAAATAAAAAAGAGATATCGGGTTTTGATTTTCTCTTCTTGTTTTTTTAAATGTGTTATCTCAATTTGCTTTGAAATCACAGGATACAAAAAGGTTTTCCTTTGAATTCATACAGAAGTATGTCCTGATTTTTTTCCTTTGCTACTGAAAAAAATTCATTAATGAATTTTTACACCATCCAAACTCTTGGAAGTGTTTTT
Organism: Sclerurus mexicanus; assembly: GCA_013396755.1. Classification (NCBI taxonomy): domain Eukaryota; kingdom Metazoa; phylum Chordata; class Aves; order Passeriformes; family Furnariidae; genus Sclerurus; species Sclerurus mexicanus. The sequence continues at coordinate 497,839 of VWZF01002697.1, forward strand.
GTTTCCCTCCTACCATAACTGTGCCTTCTCACACGGGCACGGACACTTTTCTGTTCCCGGTCTCAAAACCATGTATTTTTCCTCTTCCTCCACAGTACGGCAGGGCGGCCACGGCTGTCGCAGGACAGTCGTTGCGACAAAACAGGCTAGAAAATTCCCGCAGGGAATTAAATCAACATTCAAGCCGGCATTGGGTATGATTAAATAATAGGCAGTTTTAAAAATTTCAGGAAAAGCCTCAACCAAACACAGAGATGGTTCCGAGCTGGGGCACTCCCTCAAATACAGAAAATATATTCTGAAATACGAGCATGAGGACTGGTTCTCTGCAAGTTCTGATTCTGTGAAAGACGAAGTCTCGTGGACTGCATATGGTGGAATATATTTATTTAGTAGAAAATTTTACATGATTGCTGCTATTTCCCATAAAAGTGTTTACAGAGTTTTTGTATAATTTACAGAGCAAACTAAAGATGAGATAGCTTTTTCACTATATTTCCGTCTTTTTCTACATATATTTTATTTTAAAAGTCCACTTTTTGGAATCCCACTCTGCAGAGATGCTCTAGATTCCATGGGACTGTGTATAAAGTAGAGAAAAAATTTCTCTGCCAAGACCTTTGTGTTCTCCCATAACTGCTTTCAGTCGTCTAGGGTTTTGTTGCTCAAATGAGCACAGAAGATTTAAGCACGGATGAAATTCACCCCCACAAAAAGGCACTGATAACCTCTTTCTTCAAACATCGTCTTTTGCAAATTTGATGGTTTGCAAAATTAATCCAACTCTCTGAGAGGAGTCAGATTTGAAAAACATGTGATGTATAAGAGATTCTGTCCCAGGGGAATTTCTCTAGCTCTACCTTTAGATATCACTTTGCAATTTTTCATTAAGGCAGTAAAATCTCCTTGTTAAGCACTAAGAAGGGTGTTCAGGACTCGCATTACTAACACACACTTGCTCTTCTCTCCGCACTGTCTGCTATAATATGACACATGCTCTTTTGATTATTTGTACATGATCATGCCTGAAGGTCACAATTATGAATTTTTTGGTGAAAAAAAATATGTCATAAATGGCACATCTTTAGAAGCCAAAGTCTTCTGTCATGGCAGCATGTTTTTTTGTCATCCGTTTCAGCAGAGAGGGGTGTAAAACTTGTGGGGCTCCCCAAGCAGGATGATGAGATCATAAGAAATTTTTCTCAGAATTTCCTCTGAAAAGCCGTGGTTTTCTGAAAAAAAATGTGCTGCAAAATATCCATTTCAAAAAGAAATGCTGAAAGAGTACCATTGGCTTCAAATGAGAATGTGTACCAACCTGGTGAGTGATCATTCCTTTATTCTCTCCCCACACCTCTCTGGAGCCAGTCACAAAAGGCACGGTAGAGAGAAAGGGCAAGCTTGCCTTCCTTGCCACAGGACACCTGAAACTGCACGACAAATGCTAGGATAAGAGTACTCTTACTTCCACAGAGAACGGCAGAGCTACTCTCTCAACCTGCCGAGGTGGTTGGATTTCTGCTTCTGCCCTGCTAAGCGTGTTTACGATCTGCAGAAGAAGCCTGTGAGAAGACTCCCTTCATATTCTATCGGGTTAAATATCTGCCTCCTTTCCTGTAACACTCAGAGAGCAATGCCTGAACTAATGTCTGTTTATACATCTGAGCAATAAGGGGCAAAGACATTACACTAGGCTTGACAATTTCCGTGCAGGGACCTCTGCCTTTCCATTTTGACAAATAAATGAGAAAAAATTTCACTCATTGATTGTAATGATGAAGCAAAATATCAGCTCATGAGGAGGTAAGAGCGAATTAGATTAGCTGAAGAAAAACCTAACAGGCTTAGAACTGCAATGAATTGATCAAGGAACTTAAAAAACAGAGGTAATTGAATATTGGTGTTTAAATGGAATTGGGCCATTACTATTGGGACAACACCACACTTAAGGCTTTATCTTCACGAAAGTAAAAATTTGGTGGTACACTTTGTGCCACAACTTTGAGCCTACATGTTTATAAAAAATCTGGAAATGGCCAGGTGAGGGCGCTTTTTGGTAGAGAGGTAACGGTGTTGAAAAAAGGAACTTCTAGCAGTGGAAATGAGGAGGCTTTTTGGATGAATTTCCTTTGGAAGTCCGAGAGCTTTAAATAAAAATTTTCTGAGGGTATGTATCTTCTGTAGTTAGGTGAGCTCATTGTGGACAAGGTGATGGATTTGTTTCATTTCTCTTCTCTTTTTGTATGCCTACACGGAAAGAACTAGGAAGAGAGATTGCAAAAACTTGTTGCCCTATGGAAAATGAAATAATTGCATTTCATTAAAAGTCACATCATGGAAGTACATTGATTTCATATTTATGGTGCTTAAAATGCACGGTCCTTCAAATTTCTTAATATCTGAGATTTCGATGTAAAATGAAAAATCTCTGAATAGTGAAATAAAAAAGATATAGTACATGGGAAAGTAAGAAGAGAAACAGTGAGAAGCCGGAAATGAAAGCAAAAGAGTGAACAGATGAAACAAAGTGTAGACCGCGTCGAGTGTGGGAAACCGTTCCGTAAAAAACATCCAGTTTCTGGTATAGTGAAAAAATTCTGATGTCTCAGCTTGGGTCCTTCCATTTCAATTTGTTTGGAACACTTTACATGCGTCTATAATAGTCTTGAAAATGTTTAGGAACACAAAACTTCATAAATTAAGTGGGTAAAAAACAAAAGTGGAGGACATCGCTCGCCTCTTCTGCTCAAGAAGTAGTACAACAGATGTGGGACTGGTCAAAACGCTGCGAGGGAAGGGTCAGCGGAGAAGAGGCAGCATTTCTGGAGTGCTCTTGCCCCCTGCTGTCAGGGACATGACCCAGCATTACTAGGCCTCTTCTCGAAATACAGCCATCCCTACTAGAGTTCTGGGAGTCCTCAGTCAAACCAGTCGGGCCTAGACTTTTCACACTGGGATCAGCTGGAGAGGACATAGAGTACAAAAGAATAGAGCATGCTTCTTCCCTCTGTCTATGGTGTACCCTGGTTTTTATATAGTGTGAGGTGATGTCCTTAGTGAGTTGATATGTTTATGGCAGAAATCTACCACATTTCAAAAAACAAAACAAAAAAATTTAACGAAAAAACAGAAAAGAAAATTCCAAATATTTTAAAAAAGTTAAAAAACCCAAAAAAAACCACAAAAAAGCTTTTCCAGGTGTAAAGATTTTCACGAATTTGTGACTTAATTTTCTTTACTGACTATAAAGACGAAGATGTATAGTATTTCAAAAAGGTGGTAAAGGTTATAAATAGGCTTATTTATTTGTAAAAATAAAAAAACAAATACAGAAACAAAAAAAACTGAATCAAAAATCTAGCGACACCTGTACAGAGAGATCCAAAGGAGAATTACTCACCAAAAAAAAAATACCATTTCAAAAAATATTCCATGATGTTTTTACCTGCAGAGCAAATGAAAATGGTAGCAGCAGAAATTATTTTTACAGGAAATGAAGAGTTATATACACTGTATTTCCGAAAAGAGTATCTCTTATTCAAGACAATTCCCAAAGTATAGAAAAAAGTTTTCCCCCGGAGATAGAAAAGGGTGAGAGGAACTCAATCAAAAATGAAATATAATGGGAAAAATGAGGCTCTACTAACAGTAAAACAAAATTAATTGGGGCAAAATCCAAGAAAAAACACAAAAAATATTTTCTATTAAAAAAGGAAATATAAGACACAGAATATGAAAAAGAAACGTAACGAAAGCAGCGTAGAAGCTATAAGAATGAATCTTGATCTCTCTGGAAAAAAGATAAATTTTGCATATGATCACAGGTACTCAAATGACAAATGCTGTCAAGGATGAAAGGCTGTGCAAAGGATACTTTTCAGATTCGTCATATATTTTCCTCTCAGAATACTGAAAATGAAAAGTAGGAATAAAGCTGAAGGGAGAGAACACACCATCTCCGCCTCCTCAAGGACACAACACTCAATGTTCTTTGGAAAGCATGGTTGTGGAGACGGATGGTAGCTTGCGATAAGTGGCTAATGGCTAATTTGTGAAATGTAAAGCAGAGCTCTCTTTGGTAATATAAATCATATTAAATATAGAGAAGATCTCCATGGAAAACAACGCTGAGGTTGTTCTGGCCTTTTTAGGTATTGATTTTGTTTTCCTCATTCTGTGTAAGGAAATCTTCAACATTAAAGGGACAATTCTTTCCTCCATTCATTCTTTTTTTGATTATGCTCAACAGCAACAAAAAATGAGTGTAAAATCTGAAAATCATATTTTCTGCTGACAGAATATGAATAGTTCTAAAGAATGATACATGTCTGCAAAATTTGTAGAGCCCAAAGCAAAACTTCACACAGCATCAGAAATTGACATCAGCAAATAATTTTAGACTCTGTTCTTTTTCTTCAGCTGCACAGGGAGAAGGAATTTACATGATCTGCCTTCCCTCAAAGATGCCCTCAGTTTAAAACAGAAAAGATTTCTTAAAATTTTGTTTGCTATAAGAAAAGTATTTAATTAAAAAGAGTTCAGGTGTTAGCACTCTTTTCCTCTAAAGAAGCAAAAAAAATTCCTCCATCAAATCTTACAGTCTTATTGAAAAATTGAGAGTGTTGAAATTGAGATAACAGTCATATACCTCGAGTGTCCCTGCCCTGTTCAGGGATACCGTCTGCATGACGACGTTGCTAAAAGTCCATTTATATTCACCCTGAACTCTAAAATGTTTGAGTCATCCGCAGCTTCTGTGGAGAGCATTGAGAGATTCTACTCATGATTTGAGACGATTGTCTGGGCAGATAGGCACAAAAGAGAAAGAACTGTATCTATTATTAGAACTTGTAAAGTTTCGGTTCCCTTAAAGTTTAACTCTCCTATCCACACTTCCAGAACACAATTTCCCCCGAGATACCACATCTGTTTTTTCATAATTTTTTCAAGGAGAAAGTAAAAGAAGAAATATAGAAAACGGATAGAAGAATGCTCATGTTTTTTGAAAGCATTTCCCATTTAATAGTGCCATAGTAAATAGCTCTCTCTATGGCTCAGGTTTGATAGCATAGTACTAAGCCACACAACATACTTCGTTTATATGATACAAACAAGTGCCTTATACTCTTCCTTGATTTTTTTAAGAAATATTTCCTTTTTCACAGCGTGGCACAAAAGCTCCCCAACTAATAACCAGTAAAACAAGCAAAACTTTGCAAAGCAGAATGAACATATTTCATAAGCGTCACTACTGAAGAATCAGAGGAAAGGTCAGCAGGACTCAATGATCTGAATGAAATGTACTTTCACTGATGCCTGCTCTTCCTCGGATAGTTCCTACTTCCTCTGAAATATGAAATATTCTCCGTGTCTTACTCCTTGACCAGGCTCCCAGGACCCATTTGTGTTGTGATTATTACCGTATGTTTTGCTGAAAACTGTTTAGTCTTCTCCATCTTAGAGATATGTGGTTTACCTCATCGTGCCGCAAGGACATCAACAATGTATGAAAAAGAAAGTGCATACGTCTCATTTTTCCACAATTGCTTTCTGCCAGCTCTGTCTTCCAAACTGTTCTGTATTTTTAATGCCATTTGGTTCAGAGATAAATTTAACTGGAGAGGATTATGGTTACTCTTCTCTCTCTCTCGCCTCTAGGCAGAAGAAAGGAATTTATAGGCTTGCCTCTCCTAAAAAATATTCTGGGGGAAAAACGTAAGCTGAGGAGAAGAGGAATGTAAATAAATACCTGAAAATTCAGGTGTGCATTTCCTCTAAGTCTGTATCTGAAAGGAAAACACAATTCAGGCTAAGCCAAGAGAGTAGAAGAGCAATCTGGGAGCAATTCATTTAAACAGGAGCACTGGAGAGTACTATCAATGAGAATAATTAATAGCATATGCACAGAGTATGACCATGGTTTTTATCATGGCTTCATTCTGCAGTTTCATCATGAAAGAACTAAAAGCAAATATACAAGCACATGTACGTGCCTGGGGTCCAAATAAAAGAAAGTATCTGTATCTTTTTCTTTAGTTCTTTAGTTTTTCTCTTGCATTTCATTTAAAGGGAAAACTATTTACAGATCCTGTCAACCTAATATTCCTTTCTATAGAAAAGGATGCTCCAGAGAATCTGGCAATTCCTTGGTACTCCAACTAACAAAGGTAAAGAACTTATATATGATATTAGGTGATTAAATATTACCGACGAGACAGAAACTTAAATATTAAATTCTTCCCCACTTAATTGATTATCCCTCTCTCAGCTGTTATTGCTCTTCAACTAAACTGTTTTTTTCCCCTGCACCAGTGCAATTGCTTTACATAAATATGAAATCCTTAACATAATGTACAGTCCTTGATCTTTGATATATTTTCTGAGTATTACCAATAGAAGTACTATATATTTCGATGAGGTGGGACATGTTGCAGTAATTTTCTAAGAAGTATTTTTTGTGAAAACAGTTTTGGTGAATGGGGGAGTAAGCCAGGCCACTGAACAGTAGCAACTTGCCATACATAGGCTCTTATTAATCAAAAATATCTTATTAATTTTTCTTCCTTCTATAAAAATTTTGAGCAGTTTTCCTTTCCTTTTCTTCCTCCAACAAATGATAGGATACAAAAGATTTGCGTCCAACAAGCAAAAATTATCTGTCATTTTTAATTCCAAAAGGAAAGGCAAATTATTTCAAATGTTCATCTCAATTTTGTGAAAACATAGAAATTTTCCAGACGAAATCCATCTCCTGCAGTAGACGCTAAGGGAAGCGGCATATCATATTTAGGCACCGTGAATGTGATGGCACCTCTCCAAATATATGCACCAGTCTTGACTATTTTGTCTTTTTAAACTCTCTGATTCCAGATCTCCGTGATGCCTTCCTTTTACAGGTGGAGGAATAACTAGGAAAAATATTATGTATCAAAAAATAGTGTTAAGTTCGCTCTGTTACTCTCTGATTTTTAGTAACTTGAACTTACATCATTTCCATTGATCAAGAAAAGAATGCAGCCAGGCTGTGTTCTCCTACATGAATGGGAGTACAAGCCAGGCAGAGAGGGTCTTTTTACAAAGACATAAAATGATAGAATGAATACCAATCAAAAGAGAGATGGATTAAATAATATATTAGGAAGAAATTCTTTACTGTGAGGTGAGAGACGAAGAGTTTGCCCAGAGAAGTTGTGGCTGTGCTTCCATGAAAATTTCCAATGCCAGATGAAAGTGGGCTTTAAACGACTTAGTCTAGTGGAAGATGTCCCTGCCCATTAGAGGGTTTTGGAATAGCTTTTGATATTTCACGTCCATCCAACACAAAAAATTATATGATTTTTTGCTGACAGACCCTTTAGTTTTAAGGACTAAAAGGAAAACTGCGGAATGTGGTCTTAGTTTTTTTCCTTCTCAGGGTTATCCTCTGCAGATGTTCCGCCCTAATCGCTGAAACCGCTGTCCCAAGAAAGAAACGCCGCGTGGCCATGACAGCCAGCTCGCAGTTCCAGCATCTTACATAACTCTCAGTTCCCGGGCTGGAACGGCCATCCCGCTGTGTGTTCTGTCCCTGCGGCCCGTCTCGGCTCCGTTGCAATCCTCGCCGAGCCAAGAGGGGGCAGCATTCCCTCACATTTGGAATCGCCCTCTCTCCAGGAGCTGGGAGAGAGCTGGGATCTCCCCGCTCCGAAGGGGAAGGGAGAACGGCCAGGAAATTTATGGATTTCGATAATTGCTCAGAGCCCAGCGTCTTGTCAGGGTGGCTGGCAAAAACCTAGGAAGAATTATCTACTGAATGCGCCAGCTGCGCATTTATAAACCGCGAAGATATTAAACCCTCAGAGAGCTTTAGTTTTCAGTCAGTGAGCCTGACTGTGGGTAAGGCTCACTACTATTTTAAGCCACGTTCCCACAAAGAGCAAGTAGAGGCAGACAGAGAAGAGGAAAGTGATTTGTGGGGAAGTGCTTCCTTAGTCACCTTACAAGCTTTCATTTTCTCTCCAAAATTTCTGATTAAGCCTTCTCATCTTTACTACTTTTATGTATCTATTCATTCATGGTAGTGTTTAAATTCTATGGGAGTTGGAGAGTGTCATACTTTTGTGAAAATAATGACAGTTTAGTAGAATAAGGAATACTGAATTAAGTAAATCTTTACCAAAAAATGGGAGAAGTTACGGCTTTATCTTTTTCTCCCCCTTCTTCTGTCCTTATTTTCATAATGTTAGAGCACAGAGAGATCCTTGGGTAGGGCATACAAGCATGTCATACTCAGGACAAACAGCTGCGGGGAAGGGAGACAAATTGTCCCGAAACTCTTTTTTACCTGCAGATTTATAGTAACTGATGCGTATAAACACACTGACCCTTTCATTTAAAGAATTCTGGGGGGCAAATAAAGTCACCACAAAAGGAAATGTGGCTCATCCATCAATTAGTCAAGGCAGTATGAAGAAAAGCATGTAAAAAAATTTCTCGTATTATGATGGAAAATCTAAGAAGGGCCTGAAAAAACAAGATGAAGTCTCTCAAGATAGTGCAAGACCTAGATGCACATTGTCCTTGCGGGATCGTTGCAGAGGGTTAATGAGAAGACCAAAAATTTCCAAATAATGGGAAGTACAGGAAAGCCATCTAAGCTTTGGGCCACATTGACTAGAAGGCTGTGGCGTACCTATCTTCTTTCTTGTCTTGCATGTAGAAATAATACTTTCGATAAGTGTTTTAAAGAAGTAGAACTAATACTTAGATATGTGAATGCCATTAATACCAGGTTATTTAAGAGAAACTGAAAGATGTCTCAGTCAAGGCTCTTTTCTGTGTACTGCAATGAAAATGAACAAGAAAAGTGCAAGGCGCTATTTTTTTTCTAAACGCATTCTCTGTATACCAGGAGATAATTGTGGACAAATTGCCTTCTCTTCCAAAAAGACAATAATAAGTATCATTATTGCACTTGTTAAGCTCTTAAACCCTGCATGATAAATCCAGGATTTAAGTGTATTACAGGGCCCAAACTTTATGGTTGACTCATTATTTATTCAACTGTCAGTACTAAGGACCAAAATGCCTAGCATTAGCAATGGTGCAAAAGAAGTATTTTCCCCTTCGATAAATTTCTCAAATAATCACTGTTTTTTTGGAAGAATCTGGGATGTTTTGGGAATAGTACTCTATCATTTAATGAATGTTCTATTTTGTTGGAAAATCTTCAAAACGAAGCAATATGGTTTTGATTATGGAAGAGAATGACTAAAGAAAAGTCAGTTTAACCTTTCTCTATAATCAGAACACAAATTAATTATTCAGATTTTGGAAACATATAAGAAAAAAGTGAAAGAAGAGAGATAATAAAAGCTCTTTTTACGCTGGTATTTCCTTTGAGAGGGCAGGGAAAATTTATTGGTTCTTTCAGAGAAACCTGACTCATCAACAATGTCCAAAGACACATGCGTAAGTGACTGCTTCTCTAGATCAGTGACTATTATCTAAGTCAGAGAATGTAAGAGATATTTGCTTTACAAATAAAAAGTTTTGTCATCGTTTTGTAAGTTTTGTCATCGTTTTCACAACGAAAGCCACTTTGTTTTTTTTAACTCATTATTTGACCTGATTTTGAAGGATATTTTTGAAGGATATTTCTAAAGTAACTCTCTGCATGTGGTAGGGTCAATTGGCTGAATCCTTTGCTGAGAGCTCTCCATGACAATGAAAACGCAGTTCCAGTCCAGAATTTTTTTCCATTCTGCTGTTAAAATACCTTGGAAGGCTGGAAATAAAATAGAGTAAAAAGCCAGAAAGCATATAAATAAAATAAAAATTTCTGAATCTTGTAAATAGACCTTATCAGAGAGTGATTATTTTTACTAGGTGGTAAAGGCGAAATGAAATGGGAAACACAGAGGAAAATCATGAAAAAGAAAAGAAAAACCATATTATTTTGAACAATGTATATGGACACGTAGATACAGTTAAAATAAGTATTGTTCCTATACAGTGTGTTTTAGTACCAGTGCAGATATAAAAAGAACATACTTGGCTATCGTTTTACCAGTGCGGCCCTGGCTATTGCCATCTGTTGACTTTTCATCAAATTATAACCACTGATCAAGAAGCACGGACAAAACAGTATCTTAATCCTCCTCTCAGAACAACAGTCTTCTCCTGTAAGAGGCAATGAGTAAAACAGATGCAAGTGAAAATGCAGGTTGTTCTTTAAAGAAAGAACACAGGATAAGCAAATTATGATGATGGTTTTTTCAGAAAGAACATGATGCATAAAATAACTTTTCCCAAAGGATTTCAGAGCCACAGATACTAAAATACAGAGATACACTCAGAGAGTCAGGCACAGACCCAAAATTCAGCAGACTATATCCAAAAAAAGTACAGCATAGAAAATAAAGACATAGCTATAAATAAAAATAGGAAAAAAATGTGTTTCATGATAATTACTTTGCTGGCCCTTTGTTTCAGTGGAACCATGAATTGCTTTTCTCTCTTTTTATATCCAGTGGATTTCAATCCTTTTTCTTCTGAGTTTCTAGGAATATAACATTGAAATATGGATTTGTACAAAATATTTCTCTTTTCTTAATCCAGACGAAAAGGGCAGACCCAAGGCAGAAAGACTGAAACCTATCTGTTTGCGGAAGAGTGAAAAACATGGGACGGAGAATATGTGGTCAATTATAGAAAGAAAAACTACAGAGGTGATAAGTGAAGAGAAAGATATTGATTCCTCGAAGGCATAAAAACGAATAAAGATATTTGGGTTTATGTAAGGGACAAAAATCTACACCACAGCCAGTGTTGATGACAATGTCTAAGGAAAGAAAAAGAAAGTGAAAACTCTACTTTCATCTTTTTCTCTAGTCTTTATTTGTTCAGTGTTCATAAACCTAAAGTGCAAAAGTGTTTAAAAGATTTAAAAAATTCTTCTTGCTCAAAAAGTTATTGGACTGTAAATTCTTTAAATGTTGTCTTATAACTGACAAATGTAAGTTTCAAGAGAAAGACAATACTTAAATTATGTCTACTCATCTTCTGTGTAAGTTTTTACAACCTTTCTCTTCAGTTGGCTTTATGTAGGACATTTAATTTATTTTGGGCTTATGTTCTCCGGATGTTAGTTAAAATCGGACTTTGTAAAAGACCTTCGGCTCAATTTAATTCCCAAAAACAAAGGAGGAAATTATAGTGATTATATAAAAAAATACGAAAAAATCTTTAAAAATTATCTTCCTGCAAAACACTCCATCGGCTGAATGAAAAAAATCAACATCCCATCACCAGAGATTTTCGTATAGATCAACGACAAATGTTGAATTATTCTTCAGATATATAATGATAGGAGCTTTGCAAGTCTCCAAAATGCCAAGCTGCAGGGACTATCCTACATGTGTACTTCTGTGAGTTCCTGCAGCATGTCAAAATTTATAAAAACAGAAGGTATTTAGGGGAATTATCACAAGGTCAAAGAAAGACTTTCAAATACCTATAGAGAAGAGTGGCTTTTACGTGAGAGAATGTGAGGAAATTTGCAACAAGGAAACTCAATATAAGAGGGCAAGGAATAATGGAAAAACACTCACAACTTCTGTGCTTCTAAAATTGCTCTTCTACTTCCTCAGCACCTCTACAGTTATCACAAAGCTATTAGCTTATACATTGGCTTAACCCACAATATGGTAACAGTAATGTATAATCTTTCTCCTCCCACAGAAAATTCCTTCCTTACTACCTGCTTTACAGACAGAGTTTACTTTACCTTTATAACACACTTCTCAGGGGGGAGAGTGACAATTTTTCTTTACAGTAAAGGAAAAGCTGACAAGGGAGTAGTTAGACTAATGTATATTAGGATACAAAATTGATACAAAGAGGATGAGTTGCACTTATCAATTATCCTAGCCAGCTGTTGATGGAAGAGACCTCCTGCCAGGCAGGATATGTTACCTAGATTCAGTGCACTTTTCCCACAGGGATGGTGTAGCTTTCACTATGTGACAAGACACTGTCTTTTCACAGGACTTAGAAAGAAAATATATAACTAAAGAGTAATGCAGGAGGAAAAAGTCAGGATGAGATAGAAGATCTCCGGAGAAGTATTCAATATCCCATGCTTTTTTGCAGGTGCTTTTGTTTCCAGGTGTTAAAAAAAGGAGGTTTCTGCTCATAAATTTTATTTACTTGTTGCTTCAGGTATCTGGTTGCCCAGACAATTTTCCCAGTAAAATGTTAGGAAAAGTACCAAGTACTAGAGAGATCCTGCTGTAAAATAAATGCAAGTGGTTCTAAATCAGTAAGTACCTGCTCATGTTGGTACTGCAGCGGAATAAGATGAACGGGCGCAGAGAAGAATAGAGAGAAAATGACAGGAGAAATTTACTTGATTGGGGAAAATGTTGCCTTCATGGCTGTTTCTAAAAGTCTTTCCTCTCTATTTCATTGCTAAAGAGAAAAAGTTAAATGTATGGTTGATAATGTTTGCAGGAAATTGGAAGAAAAACTGAGTGGCCATCAGAATTTTTTTACAGTTTGAACCAGGAGGGAGAAAAAGCGATAGATTCCACTGAAATAATATACTTTTTGCGCTAAAATGTATGCTGTCAAATACACAGAAATATTACAGCAATGTTCTGCTGGCTGTCTTAGAAAAGTAAAGCCTTCTTTGACATAAGAGGAAAAGAGGAGAGGAGCAGCAATAGAGATTGTTAAGAGGCTGTGTTCCGGCCATGGTATTTTTCAGCACTCCAAGAAATCTTCAGAGTATTGTTTCATACCTCTAATGATTATGAAAAAGCATTCTTGGACTAAGGAATATACTGTAATTTATTCTTTTAATTTTGTTTTCTTCT